>VZTX01002524.1:208697-276815 GCA_013400915.1 Pardalotus punctatus | reverse complement strand
AGCGGCCGCCTCGGCGCCGGCGTTGTCAAAATTTGCAAGGGAAGTGTTGAAATTAAGCTTTGATGTCGACTTGTTGTTGATAATTGAACGTGGCAGGGTGGAGATACCGTAAATGCTCTCCCATGGAGTCCCATGGAGCGCGCGATTGGAGTTTATCATAGAATTGAAAGGGTAGGTTGGGTTGGAAGGAGCTTTAAAGGTCAAAACGAAGCCCTCTGCCATGGCCAGGGACACCGTCCACTAGACCAGGTTGCTCAGAGCCCCGTCCAGCCGGGCCTTGTTCTCTTCCAGGGGTGGGGCAGCTACATTATCTCTGTCAGTGCCTCGCCGCCCTCGCGGAAGGAGAGTTCACGGACTTCAACGATTTTTGAAGGCAATTTGCAGTTAAGCTGATGCATTTTCAATATTAATTAAAATCATACAGAGGAAAAAAACTTTCCAAGCCTGGCTGACATTAGTTTCATTTTTTCCCCTGTGTTTTTTTGAGCCTATTGTCTGTCATGAAATAAAGGCAAAACACTGAGGGCTTGGCTTGTCCTCACACATTTCAACTGATGTAACTTACTCTCCTATGCAAAATGGTGATCTGGGTAAACAGGACAAGGGTTGCCATTTGCTTTATTAAAATAATAATAAAATGTCGACAACACCAGAAGAAGCAGTCTTACCCCATTTCCCCAATGCCAATCCAACCCACAGCTAGGCTGAATTAGGTTAGTTAAGTCCTTTCCACATCAGTGAAGATAAAGTTTCCACTCTCACCGACCCGGTTGTGTGGGATAAGTCACTGTGCAATTCCACATTTCCTCCTTCCCTTTTCATAAACAGGAATAAGCCTGCTTTTTAAAGTATTCATAGTCATTAAAGAACTACAGAGATGATAAGTTATGTTTTTATTGATTATTTGCAAGTTGTTCTTTGCAAGGTAATGCCAACAGCATACAGCCTGTTGAAAGACACACTTTGGCTCAGACTCAGGTTTTGTTGAGGCAAGCAGCTGAACATGCCTTAGTATAACCTATATAGGACTGCACGAGTGATAAAAAAATGGCTTTTGACATAGTATAGTTAACATCACAGCAAGGGTTTTATAGGAGATTTCAAATTCTGCATTCACCTTAAAATCAGCAGAAGTAAAACAGGAAAGCTTGACGTTCTCTCCTAACAAGTGTAAGAATTTCCCTCATACAAACCACAATTTCTGTTCCAGATGAAATGAAATTTTGTATTTTATGTATGAGGCTACTGGGAGGAGAACTAAGCTGCAAGGTATATTTTTATGTGTCACCTGATAAACTGGATGAACAGACAAGACCTATTGATAAAAAGGTCTGCAAACCAGATTGATCACACCCCAGAGTGCATACTTTTCTAAAACAGACGCAGAAACAGCAAATGGTGAAAATAAAAGTACAAGAGATTACTGCCTGCTTTCATAGTGTGATCTATTATTTGTCATTTACTACAGCATTGCCCAGCCAGTATTACAGGTCACATATACAAGCAGAATTGAGCCCCGGTGTTAATACAACCCTTGCCAAACTGTGTTGCATATATTATGAACATATGCAATGCAGCTTTGTAGCAGTGTTTGAACTAGAACAAGGCCAGGAGCTGCTACCAGGTGCCTCTCCTAAAATGTTTGCAAAGCCTTGACCTTATGCACTCCCTAAAATTACAGCTAGAACAATCAAAAAGCTTGATATTCACCTATTTTTGTAGTTTGGCTGAAAGCACTGTTTATTATAAAATCAGGAAGTATTTCTTTTGATAAATTCCTCTTCTCGCTTACATAACCTTACATACATTTTCTGTGTATCTACTAGAAGTTAAAATTTCATTTATTAACTTTGAAGTGAAACAGTTCAGCACCTTCTAAACCCAGGCCTGTAAAATTAAAGTGGTTTCAAATGCCAAATGACTCTTCCAAGGTGGTGGTTTTTTTTTTCAAATGCAGCTGTTGAACTTTCCCTATGAAAATGTGCTAAGATAATAAGTTTAAGAAAAAAAACAAAAAAAAAACATGCTTAGTGAGGAAATGTTTGAATCTAAACAGGTAAAATGAGAGCAAATCTAGCCTAGGCAAGATACTGAAGGTCTGGAAACATTTCTGCTTTTGTTCCTAGTATCATTGATTAGGGTGGAGTTTTCACCTCTTGTCAATTATTTATCTGTCAGACTAGCTTAATTTGGTTTTGCTTCTCAGTTTCTGAAAACTACATAGAATGAGCATCTGTGTACAATCCCTAGACACATTCCTGGAATAAGATGATAGTGAAAACTTTTTGAAGTCTTATGAACTGTGACTTGCCATGTTTGTACTGTCATTTACAGGCTGATAGCCTTTAGCCATTACTGGCGATTGATGAAAGCAACCACCCTGGTAAAACCTTTGAGGTGTCCCCTAAGATTTACTTCCTGCATCCCAAGTCTATCTTCTCTTTATCCACAAAAAGTGGCATTTCAGTTATTTTGACTGCAACTGCTAGGGCAGAAAAATCGGAGTCGGGAGGAAAGGTGTAAGTAGAGAATGAGGATTTTCTGCTAAAAAAGGAAAATTACCCTGTTGCATAGCAGCATTTTTCATTTGCATTTGTAGCAACAGTGTGGGGAACAAGTTCTGTTTAAGGCTCTTCCCAACTCACTGGTTCCACAATGTTGCTTAGCCTTTTAGTGCATATTCTGTCCCACAGCACTCTAAGATAAAAAGATGAATAGACAATTGCAGAGGAAAGGGAAGAAAATAAATAACAAGGGAAAAGGGAACTGTTCCTCTTGTACTGGAAAGCAAGATAACTGGGGAGACAGGCAGGGGAAAGCAGAAAAATCCTCCTGTACTTTCTGCTGATTTCCAAAATATCCAGCCACTGAAAACCCTTTCCTTCATGGAAACCAAAACCACCATCCATTGTGTGACATCTGCATCACATCCAGTAAAGTTAAGTTATCACATCCAGTAAGTCATGTTAAAGCTACAATAAAGAGTATCATAAAGCAAAATAAGAAACAACAGTGACAGGCTTACTGGGCTTTTTGGGGTTTTATGCGAGTCAAATCAATATGTAGTAATCCTATATATATCCCTAAATTGTTACAAAGGAACTATTACTGGGCAATACTGAAAACTCTGACGCTACAGCCACTAGAACAACACCACATTACTATTCTGCCAATGGAGAGTACTTTTGAAGATGCCAGGCAGATTCCCCTTACATTGTGATTTGATTTTTTTTTTATTGCAGCTGTGCCTGGAGTGGGTATGTCACACATCTGTTTGTATTCAAACTGGTACAAATGAACTACAGTTTCAGACAGTGGACAGTGGTTCCCTTTAGGCAAGCATCTCCCGGAGAAAAACCCTGACAGTTTACTGTCAGTTACTGATTGTGGTAGCTGAATGTGCCAAAACACCAAATCCAGATTTGTGGATGTCCAGGTGACCGTGATGTGTTGTCCACCTCCACTTGTAGGTCTGAGTACACCTCTCCACCTCATGTCAGCTCTCTGAACCAAAGGGCCATTTTTCACAGGACTACCAATATTTTTTAACCTTATGCCCCCTGCCCTCTTCACAGAGTTTCTCCCCATTTCCATGTATGTTTTGCAATGGCAGGACAACGTCCCTGAAGTGCATCATAATAACTGTTGGGTGTCCTTAATAGGCAGGGAAGTGAAATATGCACAATCCAGCATTAGCTTGGCAGAGCCAACAGAAGCAGCGTTTGTATGACAGCTCACCATCGCTCTAAATGATTCGTTTAGATGTGTAAACAAGTAGCTAGTAACCAATCTACTGCTTAGATATAGAGAAGTAGAAGATGTATATAAGTAGCCTTCTGATCTGTAATAAACGGCTTTCACCTGATCACATTGTTCTCTGCGTGATTGATCCGTGCCCCCGCAACAAATAACATCTTTGAACAATGGAGGCATTCAGTCTCCTGGTGGCCCAGTTACATTTCTGGGCATTATTGGGTATGTTCAGTCACAGTGCATGTAGAGCTGGAACATCCTTGCAAACATGAGAACAGCACATGAAGGTAATTGCCTGAAAGAAAGTCCCATTTTCTGAAAAAGAAAGGCAGCTCTTCCCTTTTCAAACTTATTGAAAGGTGAGTCACACTGATTTAGCAGTGAGTCAAGCTCTGGGAGACAGAAATGTCTCCCACTTGATCTGCAATAAGAAAACTGTGCTCTAATCACAAGCCCCTAGGTCATTTTAGGATCACAATGGATCAATGGATCACACCTTCCATGGTTCAGCTGAAAATCTTGCTAAAGCCTCTGTAGTACCTGATGAATAGGTTTGCTTCAGTAGTTCAGTCACACTGCACAGCACCACAGAGCAGCAGAAACATGGTACTTACAGCTTTGCAAATGAAGCTTAGGCTTGTGCCTTCCACTGCTCTGTTCACATTCCCTTCATCCACTGTCCTTTCTGTCACTGCAGGATTGCCTTTCCACCTCCTAGTTGGAGGACATTGGCTGAATAATTGTCAACAGGTAAAAGCAAATTGGATTAGTCTTGAAAGGGTTCTGCTCCTCTAGCTTAAATTGAGACAGCCTCAAAGGCCACTGCAGGTTGAGTTTAGATTCTAACATGTCTGTTCAGACAGATAAAGCAAGGCTCCTTTGTTGTACATCAGGACTTATGGTTAGGAGAGTGCTGGTCCTAACATTTGTGGTTTTATGTTTCAGTAATTCAAAACAGCTGTAACTGTGATAAACATAATCCTGTCTTTCTTCCTTGCTATAAATTTTCAATCCAGCTTTGAAAGACATCCAAATTCTGAAGTCTACCAACCAATGATACTATGAGTTACCTTCTTAATGAACACTGAGCAAGATACAAAAAATTGAGAAAGCCATCAATTTTATAGGACATATGCACCTATAGGTGTAACTTCTTTAATGTACAATCACTGTACACAACCACTTTAAAACTTAGTAAGTCCACCATGCAGACTGCTGAAGAGGAAACAATAGAGATTTACCTAAGGTTGGAAATGCCCAGATGAAACTGCAAGCTGTTGAATGTTGTGCTTTCAGCTGAACTGTATTTCTTCCTCTTTTACCATATTTCTTCTTTTACACAGGAATTAGATAAGAATAATTTCAAGTTCTCTTTTATCCCCTACCTAATCACACAATGAGATTTACAAACAGGAAGACACCTGTGTGAATTTACTTTTGCTCCATAAAGCTTTCCTTCAAAATGTCATTAAACTATTACAAGAAAATGTGGACCTGGTGTATAGGACAGTGCTGGTTTCCATACTCAATGAAATCTGTTCTTGTAGAAAAGATGTTGTGATAGTGTAATATGTTTCTTTCCTTCAGAAAACAGAGACACACTGCAAGTTTACATTTTCATTGTTTATTAAGACATACTGTCCCCACCATTTACACAAAAATAAATAAAAAATGTAAGAAAACATTCTTGATATTATACAGCTCAATAGAGCAAGAATTTATTCTAGAATGTGAATATCTGTAATATTAGTTATTAAAATTTTCCTTTCAGGACATAGTTGTTCTGTAAGTCAAGCAACTGAGAAATTGATGGAAATTGTGTCTTTACAATGGAAGACAGATTCTGGCATACCAGTGATTTTAAATGAAAACTGGACTTGCTTGAATACCATGCTTCTAAAAAATATTGGGTTTTTTTGGTTTGTGATAATTTATTGACTAACTAATGTAGGACTCTGTATCTTCTATAAATAGAACATCATTATCAAGATACTCTAGAATTATATTCCCTCCATTGTACAGTGGATAGTCTTTATCAGATAGCCATGTTTCCAGTGTGTGTTCAAATGGCAAGGCTTCTCCAGAGGCAGCATGGCATAACCTCAATTTCTGTAAGACAAATAGCACAGAAATTAACATAAAGATTTGCCAATCCAAGATGAAAGAAGTGGGGTGGGAGAGGGACACAAGGTTAAGAAAACTAAAACCAAAATGCAACAACCTGGAAAATGTTCATTATTGCTGACTTACCTGGGATGTTGATTTGTTGTTGTCATTTTTAAGGCTTGCTAAGGAAGCTGCAAAATCTACTACTTTGCCAATACTCCACTTACTGCAAAAGAACATGGGTTTGCTTTTCTCTTTGCTCCCTTTTGGTAAAAACACTTGAAAGTAAATTCTTTCTGTCTAGAAAAACACAACAAAAAAGTTATCCACAGAACAAACACATCATTCCAGTCATATGCATCTAACAGTTTTTCAGTAAAAAACTTAAAACTTCAGCCCCAAAATTACCAACTGAAATTTGTTCCATCAGGACAATTTTACCTCAAAATATAAATGACCAAGATCATCAAATCCAATCCTCTCCAGCTACAGGCACATATATGATGGACAGTAAGTTCTTAATGGTGGAGAGAACATAATTTCCCATGAGTCCCACAGCTAGACTGTTATACATAGACAGACATGAAAAGGTATCTGCCCTTGGGAGAAAAAGGTGAGTTTGAATAAGCAGTATTTTTGGCAGCACTATAGTGTCTCAAATTAGACAAAAGTAGTTAGAACAGTTCACTGTACTAGAAATGCCTGCTTCCCAAACCAACATTCAGATCATAACCAGCTAATCCTTTATCCTGTATTGTATCCTCCTTTTATGTACTAAACACTCTTTCTACTAGACTGAAAGATTTAAGAATAATCTATGTAAAGAGTAATCTATGAGGAAGAGATTATGAATGAGACTGGGGTAAAATATAGCAAGCATGACTGCTATATATTCATCATTTATGATCATCCTTGCCGAGTCAAAGCCAGACGCTATCAAACAAGATGGAAGTCTTCTTTTTAAAAGATTTATTTATGTGTTCCCTAGGATCATTTGGAACTACCTCAACCATGTTCATAGAAGTGACTCTGAATTTCAACCTGTGCATTTTCCTCGAAATTTGAGTGTTCTCCACACAAAAACCTTCAACATCCAGTAATATTACAAAGGGGCCAAGGAAGCAAGACCTGAATCTTCCTCAGCTTGTAGGACAGCTAGCACAAGAGCCATCCTATTATGGATACATACTAACATAACTCAACTTCTATCTGTGCCCCAGCTCGTTCCTATGCTTGCTCCTCCAGTTCTCAGGATGACTAGAGAGTTGTTCAGCCTAGAAAAGAGAAGGGACATTGGAAACTTTCTATTGTTGCATCCCTACAGCTATAGAGCCTATAGCCAGAACGTGCCTCCTGGAATTTCTGTGCCGTATCTAAGAAAACACTATTCATTCAGGGACACAATAAGTAACAGTGTTTTGCAACATTGCCCTCCTGTTTTGAGCCGGTCAGTCTCCAGAAGGCTAACTCTCATCAGGTCTGACACTGAAAGAAGCAATCATTGGCAAAAGAAGCTAATTGGAACAAAGACATTATATTTTCAAACAGCCTGATTTTCCTGAACATAGAATAAGAAAAGTCAGGAAGGGCCTATGGTGTCACATGGTTCAAAATCATTCTCAAAGCAGGGGGAAATTTAAAGCTGGACCTAACCATGAATGTATGTCAGGTTGCTCCAAGATGGATTTGATCAATCTTGAACATCCCAAAGATGTAGATTCCACAAATTTTCAGAACAGCCTGTTCCAAAGTCTGATCACCCTCACTGTGTGATTTTTTTGTCCCATGACCTAATTGAAATTTCACAAGTTGCAGCTTGTTCCCATTGCCTCTGTCCTTTTGCTGTGCACCTCTGAGATAAATGTGTCAATCTTCTCTACATAGTGATGAAGAGAACTAATATCCCTAACTGGTATTCCAGAAACCTCATGTTTAAAAGATCTGTTATCAAACTGGAACAAGCTGGGCAGAAGCCTAAAAGGGGTCTAGGAAGCAATTCAAATAGAGATGTGCTGAATGCTAACAGACTTGATTTATCAATAAGATTTACTGCTATTCTAGGTGATTAATTAATTAATATCCAATGAGAAAATGACTGGTAAAAGAAATTAACATACAGTGATTTGTGTTACACTATTTAGAGCTTACTGGCTTAGGAATTAGGAAGCAACTTAAAAAATTTTCTTATATGTATTGAGGGTGGTTTTTTAGAATTCCATTCCACAATATTTGAAATAATTCACTTTCCTCCTAGCCCATATTTATTACAGTGGCACTATATGTGAAGAATGCTACAAGCAGGTCTTTGTATTATGACTACTGCCTAAGCAGAGTTATCTAGTTTCTAAGCAAGTTTAAAGAAAAATTCATAAGAAGACTCAGCAATGGAATAGCTGTAGTTGTTTTTAATAGTTAAATTCCAGTGTATTTGGAATTCCAAAATATCTCGAAGTGTTCGAGGTGAGGTTGGATGAGGCCCTGAGCAACCTGGAATGGTAGAAAGTGTCCCTGCCCACAGGAAGGGGCTGGAACTAGATGATCTTTAAACGCCCTTCCGACTCTAAGCATTCTGTGATTCTATGAGGTTATGAAATGTACTATACTAAGATAAAACCTAAAATAATAGTATCACATAGAACGTTTTAGGTACTATAAAATCAATGTAAGAGCCTAAACTTGGTATGCTCCATCATAACAATGTGGTGAAAAAGTAATTTAAATACAGTTCTTTTAAGAGAATGCATAAGTACAGATCGAAAGTAAAACCTTTGATGGAAGAATCAAGGTATTTCTAAAGCTAGTAAGTGGAAAAGACTTGAACATCAGGTGATTGGCCACGGTAGTGGAAAAGCAATACGGAATCTGTAAAAAACTGCAAGAATCAAAGACATTAAAAGCTTCACCATTTGCTTACAAAAAACTACAATTGCTAATGACAGAAGGAGAAAAGGAGGAAAAACTATTCACATCCCTATCTAGTAACCATTCCATAAATGGCAGCCCCTTCAAACCACAAAAACATCCTGATTTATCTCTGCTAATAGAGAGCAGTATCAGGGAAACAAGGCAAGGTTATCAGACTGGCAGAGGTACAAGTGGCCCTACCCTCTGCCACTTGAGGATTGAGTCCCATCCTTTGGACAGTAGTAAATCATAAATTAAACAGAGATTTCTTCATGGATAGTGGAGCACAATTACTCATTATTCAAACAGAATCATGTCCTGGAGCTATCCCTCTGAAACATTGGAAAATATTAGTAACTGAAGTAAATCAAGCAGTGGTTTCTTATTCAATTGTTAAAGTAAAACTGGAACTCACTTTTGTCTTAGAATTGGAACTCCCTTTTGTCTCACTCCATACCCCAAAAACCAGCAAATGCGATCTGGAAACCTAAATACGTTCAGTTTGGATATTCTGTGACCTGGATTCAGGGGAACACCAACTGGGCTATTAAAACAATTGATGAAGAAACAATACCAGGGCCCCAGACAGGAGGTCACCTTTTCTGGGGATCGAATGGATTGTGTACAAGAAATAAGCCTCCTGGTCCACTTGGCAAATTAATTATGTTGGACTTCTCCCTTGAATACCTGAGGGGTAGTGTTATACCCTTACTGGAGATAAAATAAGGAGAGCCTAGGGAAAACTTTTGCTTGTGGTAAAGCTGATGGTGTTACCACTCTGTCAGGATTTAATCAATGGTTTGCTGACACTCCCATGCCCTCTACTGTGCAGTCTGACAATGGCATTCATTAGAAAGGAAAAAAATCCAGGAATGGTGTGAAGATCATGGAGTTGCCTGGGTGTTCCACCTGTCCCACAAACCCCAGAGTAATGGCACAGTCAAGAAGTGGAATGGTCCACTAAAATGAGCTCCAGGGTAAAGTTCCCGTATGAAAAAATGGAGTAAAGCCCTACTTAAAGCTGTTTGATATTTAAAATACCCAGCAGACACCCCAGTGGAACAAGCTCATTTTCCTGCTCTCCAACCAGTAAAATGTCTAACAAACTCCCCACTGTCAGCCCTTCTCTTTTCTCAGGGTGACAATGTTCTTATTAACTACCCTATGAGGTTTAAAATACCTGTTCCTTTACTAACTCCCTAAGTAAATGGCACATGGAAAACTGGTTCTAAATGGGGACTCCCTTTAATTTTCACTGAGGTTTGGATAATTCCCAAGAATGAGTAATTTCTTATCATTTCAGGTAATGAATGAAACTTGGACAGATTCTTTGGCCTGAACAAACCTGGAGTGTGCCCAAGGAATCATCACTTTACCTTCATATGTAAAGATGATCACATTGCCCGCTGGATTGTACTGACCCTTATCTCTACCTCCTTCCTTCCTATTTCACAAATGGGATGATAATTGTGTCATTCAGTTTATGGAAAACAGTTCTCAAATGGGTATTTTACACATATAAGTGGTATTGTATATACAACACCCTCAATACTAATTCTGGGTAAGTAGCTGAACCTGCACCTGCAACATCATGATACCAATCTAAGTTGGCATACTCATCCCTCAACCCTCAAATTATCAAGCTCAAACTTTTAAGGCACATTGTTTTGATAAGACTGCATTGTCCACTGCAATGCCCCAACTTATTAATTCAGTCTGTGTGGGAAAACCAAGCAATTACATGTTTCAAGGCTATATGATCTGAAATATTGATATTGCAAATATTAATATTTGACACGATCTGCGGAAGGTTCAAGTGATAAGGAACTGCAAGCTAAGATGTGCTATAAAATCCTGTGCTGCACTACTTACAAAATTGTGCTACAGTGATTCTAAAAATCCTGTTCTAGTCTAATAATAAAATTCTGTGCTGTGCTGATCATCAAATTCTGCTAAAATAATAAGCTTTAATACAACTTAGTGCTGTCATCATTCTGCCAAGAATCCCCAAAAGATCCCATTTGTCCCTGCAGTGCTGTGTGACAGCCATGTGGCAGGCAAATACATTTCTACTATAAAATAATAGAATTTTACTCAACTGCTCCAAACCCCACACAGATATCTTATAACAGAGATAAGACTAGTGAGACTGCTTTTCAGAACCAGGCTGAAATATACATTTAAGTGATTTTGGTCTTGAAAAATTAAATCCAAAATCAAGCTGAGGGAACTAGGCGAAGATCAAGCAATTTGGAAAACTTTCCATTTCCTTTGAGAATTCGATTATTGAAAACAAACATCACTGACCTGAGGCAAGGACTTGTCCCCACATGCGTGCATTTTCAGCTTCATTAATGCCACTTTTGCTGCCGTCTCACTGTTTGTTGCTCCTTTACGTTTTTTGCTTTTTGCTTTCTCACTTTTTTTAGAATCTGAGAACAATATTATTCCTCTTAGAGTGATCATTCTGTTTCCTGAGCATATCATATGGCATAGACCAAATTAGTCTGTTGGGTCGCATTGTGTCTCCAAGGATCCCATCCCTTTTGTGTCTATTCATATCCTCCCAAGGTCATATATCAGGTACTCCTATTCAAGAATATTTGCAATTTTTACAGGTCTAGCAGAATTCCTTTACACTGAAATGTAGATGAACACAATAATGATGTAAACACAGGCTGCAAAAGCCAAATAGATACAAATTCTTAAGTTTCTACACCTGTGACCATCACAGCATTTATATGGCAACAGCTTCAGGTCCTCCTTTCTACACATAACCCCACTGTCCAGCTGGGCAGTGCTGTTTATTCTCTTTCCCATCCTAAAGCTTGTTTAAAATCTGCAAAACATTACATTGTAGAATCAGAGTTTTCTGGCCATCTTGTCTGTGTAGGTGTAATCCCAGCAGATTGACAGGCACATCCAACATAACTGCATTTTTGCACAAGAATTAATAGGCAAATAATAATGGCTAAGTACCATTCATTATATTATAGTAGTTGTAGAATGACAACAAGACAATAATTCTGAAAGAAATCTGTGCCCTATTTATTCTTTAGAGATTCTTTTCGTACTGCTGTTTTGTCTCAGTTTAGATGAACAGAATTAAATGCTGATACGTAAATTTAGGGCTATTTGACCAAGAAACCCCATCCTTTCTCTTATTTGATCACACCTGACCCTTCAAAGGTGGTCAGAAGCTCAAATAATGTTCTGAAGAGAATTCTAGAATATATATCCCTCTGTACTTGCCTACAATATGTTGAATAAGCTGCTGTGTGGCAGCCATTCGAGGTTTTGGGGTGTCCAGCTTCTCACATTCATGGTCTGATTGATGACGATGTCTGTAAACAACAATGTAAAACTTTTATTGCCTTTTCCATACATTAATGAATGAATATTGATGTTTAAACACTCTGTTCCACTCACCTGAGGCAAAAATATTTTTCACAGTAAGGACATAAAACTGGCAAGAGCTCCTTTCCATTGCAGTCCTTGTATGAGCATGGGTAAGATCTGTGCTGATCAGGTTTCACAGAATTGTTTCTTATATTCACCTAGAATAAACACAAAATATTTTGTGTAAATAACAGATACTACAGATACAAGGTACCATCCCACCTTTCTCAAAGAACTGTGCTAGCTCTTGATTCTATGGGCAAACCTGGTCCAGCTATTCTCTCCTACTTTTGCCATGGTTATGTTTAGCTCAGAGGTAGAAAAAGAGCCATCATTCTACTCAAAGTTGATTTACTTCTGAGAGGCAGAAAAAGAGTAGATTCATTTTTTTAAGCTTTTCACATTCTCAGTTAAATAATTCACACTTGTATACTATGTGCATTCATCTTGTCTGAAAACACACAGCTAAGCTGCATGGAATTTTAGTTTTAAGGTAGTCATACATTATTAAATTACCTCAGAACACCCATGAGCATCCCGGCTCCTGTGCTGAAGGCTTTGTGGAAAAAGAAGAAAATATCACACTGTTATCAACATTCCAGGAAAAAAAAACCTGCATGTGAAAACATTTAAATGTTTAAAGAGTAATCTGACAAGTTTTATCATGGGAACACTTCAATTGCATAATGAATCTTCTCCACAGTTTGTTCTACCCTATGCATTTCACATCTTGAATGGACAGATCATATTCTTTCTCAGTATGTAAAACATTTAGCTTCTGGAACTTATGCCTCAAGATAAACAAACCATTTCAATAGAATGAAGACATTAGCGTGCTTAAGAGTTCAGTTCAAAGCAACCAGAGTTTGTCTGTTATAACAGATTTTCAATCACCTTCCATAACAGCAGAAATCCCTTGAAGGCTTCTGATATGTTAGAAGTGAAATCTGCCCTCAATCTCTTTGAGTTTCGCTGAGCTGCCCTCTGCTATCTGGGGTGTAAATCAAAGTGCAGGCCCTGATTTCAACCTTGCAAGAAACTTCAAATTTTCTTGTAGAAGAAAACATACCCAGCTGCTACCTTTTATGACAAGGTCACCCATCTAGTTGACTTTGGGAAGCCAGCAGATGTGGTGTTTTGCATTTTAGCAAAGCTTTTGAGACTGTCTCTCAGAGTGTCCTTCTGGACAAAATGTTCATCACACAGCTAGACAAGGCCATAATATGATGGGTGAGCAACTGGCTGATGGTTTGGGTTCAGAGAGTCACAGTAAGTGTGACTGCTTCAGTCTGGTGGTCAGTCACCAGTGGAGTTCCCCAGGGCTCAATATTAGTGCCAGTGCTCTTTAATATTTTTATAAATTATCTGGATACATGTTATGCTTGCCAACCATACTAAACTAGGAGAAGCTGTGGACTCCCCTGAGAGTGGAGAAGTCACACAGAGAGATTCTGGATAGACTAGAGAGCTGGGCAGTCACCAACTGTATGAAATTTAACAAAAGCAAGTGCAGGATTCTTCACCATCTTCATTCTTCATCTGAGATGAGGAAATCCTGGTGACCAGCATAAAACATAAGGAAATGGAATGAAGCTGCATCATGAGAAGCTCAGGTTGAACATTAGGAAAAGGTTCTTCACAGAGAGGGTGGCTGGGCACTGGAACAGCCTCCCCAGGGAAATGGTCATGGCACCAAACCTGCTGGAGTTCAAGGAGTGTCTGAATGACACTTAATTGTATGCTTTAGTTTTAGTCCTGTGAGGAGTAGGGAGCTGGACTTGTTGACCCTTGTGGGACCCTTTCAACTTGAGATACTCTGTGATTCTATGAACTTACCAAAAGACACCTGAACAGCCATCACATACAAAGGGAAGAAAATCTGAAACAAAGAGATTTGTTTTCAGTTAAGTTTTACTAATAGTTTCTAGCTTAATCTTCACATGACTAACTTTTGCTTACCAATATCACGGCATAGGTATCTTTGTAAGAATACTTAGCAACTGCATCTACACTCTACCTAACGTGGCTTTTGTTAACTCCTCTAATTAGTATTACAGAAAAACATATTAGCAGGTAAATTATACTTATGTACATATCGAAAGTTGGAATTAGGCTTTAAATTCAATTTTTTTTCAATATCAAACTATGACACTGGAACATTTGGTTAGCCATCAAAATTACTAGTTATGTTAAAAATTTAATTCATTGTGAGACCACTAAAACACTATTTACTGACACTGGACAACTTACATTTTATTTTATGGGCTGCCAACTGGAGGAGATGCTGTCTCTTTGGAAGGGAAGGCACCTCCTCCATTGGACAGTCATGATGATCCTGCCCCTTCTTCACAACTTATCATACATACTGTCTTTGGATGATTTAAATTGCACACACTTTCTAAGCCTCTGTGCACATCCCCTGCCTACCATATAAATTCTTACAGGTAAAATCACTTCACTATGTGCCGAATTTCACCATATCACCAATGGTAGCAAATGCCAGCTCCAACCCATTACTCCGCTTCTCCATCCTTCAGATTTTATGTTAACAGACCACCACGCAACTGGGCCACGGAGCTCAGGTCACGATCATCTCGATCCCTTCATCTCTGAGTGGTCCCATTAGAACGCTTTCGGTAGAGGCGGTTCTGCTGCCTGTTTCTGAGAAGCTACATTTCCAGTAACACGTTCCGAGATCAGTGAAGGCAAGCGTGAGGAAGGAGCTATTAACCATGCAGTGACAGAGCCAAGGCGACAGGCCCTGGCACTGGACCGTGCAGGGCTGCAGCAACATGGAGAACACCCCGAGCCGGGGGCACCGCTCGCAAACCCCGCCCCGCCATGGCCGCCTCCGCCGGGACCCGCCGCGCTCCCCCTTACCGAGCTGGCGGCAGTCGGGCACCCCGCAGTGCTGCCCCACCTCCAGCTCCGCCATGTCCACAGCACGCAGGCGCCGGAGAAACGGCGGGGCCGGCGGGCCGAGGCGGGGCCGGGGGACGGAGGAGACCCGCCCTCTTCGGGCTGGGCCTGGGCCTGAGCCCGCCCCGGCAGCTCGGAGCTGCTGGGTTGCTGGCGGGACCGATTGCAACGCTGGGCTCCGGCCGACGGGCGCTGATCGGCCCGTGTCGGCCCGAGAGACGCCTCAGACTTCAGCGGGCCCAGAGCCGCGGCTGGTGTTCCTCGGGCTGTTACAGGGGGAAAATTGCATGCTTTGTCTTATTTGTGTCGCTATTTGCGTCGTCCTTCGGGATAGAGCGTGTTCCCGGAGGCAGAGCGGAGGTAGCTCGGCTTCCCGAAGCACTTCGTGCACCCTGTAACCTGTTGATGCCGCCGCTGCGGTTTCCTTAACGGCGCACCCACCGTTTTTGTAAAAAGCCACATTCCTTCAGAATTCAGTGTTATTTTCCCAGCCCCGACCCTAGTGCACGCCTGTGCCCGAGGGTGACGCCCTCCCAAAAGACCTTCCTGCGGCATGTCTCCAGTTCTGAGCTCCTCAGTACGAGAGAGACGTGGAGCTCCTGGAGCGGATCCAGCATACATACATCCTTGATCAATTGATCAAGGCTCTGCATCATCTCCCTTCGGAGGAGAGACCGAGAGTTGAGCCTCTTCCGCCTTGAGCAGAAGCGACTGAGAGGGCACTTCAGCAATGTCTATAAGCATCTGAGGGGAGGGTGCCAAGAGGCTGGGGACAGGCTCTTCTCGGTGGTGCTAAGCATAAACTGATGCACAGGAATTTCCACCTGAATATGAGAAAGAACTTTTTTACTGTGAGGTTGCCCAAGAGCGGTTGTGGAATCTCCCTGGAGATATTGAAGAACCGCTTGGATGCAATCCTGAGCAATCCTGGGAGGATCCTGCTTGAGCAGGGAGGTTGGACCAGATGATCCACTGTGCATTCTGCCGTTCTATGACATGGGAAAAAGGTAGGGGGAAAAGCACAAACTTGGCAGCCAACTCGGCACCCGCCTCCGCAGCGCCGGCCCGGCCCGGGACCCTGCGGCTGCCCCGCGGAGCTCGCCGGCTCCTCCTGGCGCTCTGCCCGGGGCTGGCGGAGGGCAGCTGCAACTCGGCCTCCCCGGAGCCGCCCCTGGGCCCGCCCCGCCGCCAGGTGCGGTGTCGCCGCCGCCCGTGAGCTCAGCAAGTGCTGTGACGGCGTGTGCGGGGCGGGGAGGCTTCTGCGGACCGGCCTGGCCAAACTTTTCCGGCGGCGGGTGCCGAGCCGGGATCGCCGCCATGAGCAAGATCTCCAAGTTTTTCAAGGGGGGCGGCTCGGCCGCCTCCAAGGGCCGCGGGGGTCCCTCGCCGCAGGAGGCGCTGGCCCGGCTGCGAGAGACGGAGGAGATGCTCAGCAAGAAGCAGGAGTACCTGGAGACGCGGATCGAGCGGGAGCTGGCCATAGCCCGGCAGCACGGCACCAAGAACAAGCGAGGTGAGTGCGCGCCGGGCCCCGCGAGGCTAAATCCCGCGGCTGGAGCGCCTTGGGTACGGAGGGGACTCGGGGCTCGCCGGGGCTGTGGCTGGGCCGGGTCACCTGGCTCCGCAGGTGCGCGCTGTGATTCGGCTATGGGCTCCGAGCAAGCGTCACCACACGCGAGGCGGGATGGTGGGTTTGGGTCTTTGGCATCTATTAGTGTTTAATGAACTGTGGATTCATGTAGAGGGGTGGGAATTTGTTATTCCACGCAAATTTGCTGTCTGTGGTTTCCTGTGTGGTACTCCATTTCGTGCTTTGCACCATAGTCGATGCAGGTACTGGCTGGATACACGGAGGGCAAAGTACTGCTGTTCATCGTGGGGAGGGAATCGCTGTTTGGGGGCTCAGCAATAGGCAGGTGGCAATGGAAATGAAGGATGTGAGGATCTCCTGTATATTCATGAATAAATGCACATTATCCCCATTGTTGACAACTGAGGAACAAAGTGATGCAATGATTTGTCCAGATCATGTAAGAAGTATATGTGCAACCAAAAAAAGAATGATAGCTTAGAGCATTAGTGACTACTGGTCTGGGATGCTGTTAGCCACAAAAGAGAGGATGCTAAGAGACCAGAAGCTCTGGCTCCTGTGTATACAGATCTTGTTATCCCTGGGAAGCAAATGATGGTAGTCAGTTTCTTGGGGATATACAGGCCTCAGAGAAACAAGTTAATTACTTCCCGAAGTCATATGGAGTCCTTTTTGTCTACTCCGAGCTGTATTTTTCTTTAAATGCTTCAAAACAGAAGAACATTTTGAATTAAATATTTGATGTAACAAGAAAGTAGGTATTTTGCCTGCTCTTTCTGTTACTCAATAATTTAAAAAATAATGCCATGTGACTTAGAACTTATGAGGAGCTGCGTGTTAGAGGTGTTTTGGTTAGCTCTTTAATGTATTTGTAATACTTTAGCATTTAATGATTATTAGTAAAAGGCAGTTTAACTAAGCTAGCTTTTCGTTAGAATGGATTTAAAATCATGAGTCAAGATGGGACAGATTTAAAGGCACAGTCAGGGGGAGTAAAGCCAGTTGAGCAGCACAACTGAGACAGCTGCTCTGGAGCATGGGAGCTGTCAGGCTTCAACTGGAGTGTCTCTTGTCCAGGTGCTGGCACCTCTCTGCTGTCACAGTGAGCTAGTTTGGGAAGGTGGTCCACTGGAGGGCAATTTGCTATGGGATAGCGTGACCAGGTAGCTCTTGAGGGTATATTCATTGTGCAAAAGCCTGAGCTGCAGGGCTGGTGCAAGAAAACAGATTGGTTCCTATGACTGTAGCAATTCCTGGTTAGGTTCAGGCAAGCTGCTCTGAACTTCATCCCAAACCTGGACTGTAAGTTGGCACATTTGCAGGAAGAAGAAACATTTCCTGCTTCGCTCCTGCCCTTGTGCTGCTCCCTTCCTTTCCCTTAGCAGAACTCCCTGAAGGTTGTGTTTCAGAAAGCTGGATGTTGTAAAATATTGTGGTTTTCTTTGTCTGGGTTATTTTTTTTTTACTCAGGGTAGTTTAAGTTCCACTTATCCAATTGATCTGATAGTTTCATGAGTGCTCATGCACCTGTAAAGGAGAATGTGGTGCAGAGATAGGAGTGAGAAATTGTTGGGAAAAGGTGGGTCCACTTCTCCTTTAACTCAGCTGGTTGATGGTGGTTTCAGGTGTTTGTTGGCTTCCGCTTCAGGCATGCGACATTCGATATCTGAAGCATTTCTTCCAGATAGTTGTTTCCACTGCAGTGCTCAATATGCAATTACCCTAGTTTTTATCTATGAAATTGTTCATGGAATCATATTGCAAACTGGATTGTTGAGCTGACTGTGGTTAAAAATAACTGCCTTTTATTTTGTCATTTGCTCAGGGACCAACAGTTAAGGACAGTAAAGAGACAAGAGTAGGGCAAAAAGTGCAGTATGGCAGTTTTTTTTCCATGCCAAAAATGGTTCTAAAACCAAAACAGGAGAGTGTAAGTACAGTCAGAGGAGAAACAACATAAACTAACCTTGCTGTGCCAAAGTATACATGAATTTAGCAGGATAGTCAGTGAACTTAAATCCCCAATAATATGTCTTCATTTGATATGTCAATTGCTTTATAGTTTAATTACTGTTGATTTTCATATAGCAGCTTATTAGCTGGTGTACCGTACTGTATAGCTTAGAGAAAATCTGTGCTAACCAGCATCTCTTGTAATGTTAGGTAAAAATACACACAAATGAGAGAATAAATGTTTTAATTTACATTGCGTTGTTAGAGTGAATGTTTCAGAGGGACATCAGTGGTAATTTTTAATATGCTTTTTTTTCTTCTTTCTTCATCTGTGTAAAAGTCTATGGAAACTAAAATGGGACTGTCTGCAACTGGAGCAAGATGTATCTAGGGATAGAAAATACACCAATTTAGCATGATCTCACTCGATTTTTAGGTGCATGAGTCTGAGTCAGTTATACCAACACAAGAGATAGAAGACTCAAGCACCAGCAATTTCTCATGACTTCATATGACTCTTGAATGGGTTTCATGTGACATCAGTAGGCTTAACTTGATTTAAAAGCTGCAATGCATTAGCTATGCAATAGATGTGAAACATCACTGAAATACTCATGGCTTTTCCTTTATGAAGTGAGTATCTCTGCAGTTCCTGTACCTAATATGAAATTAGCTATACTTTTGAGGTGATACATTTCCAGCATTCCCCATTAATATCTGATTGTAGCTAGACCACTTCAGGGTTTTTTGTTTGCTGAAGTTCCTCCTGCAGAGGTTATGTCATGAGAAGCAATATTTTTTTCACAGTTAGCACTGACTTTCTAATCTCTCTCCATTCCAGCACAAACCCTTTTTTATGAAATCTCTTGCTGTGTGTTTTGGGGGTATCTCAGTTTCAGCCAGTGCATAGCTGCCAGCTCTGTCTACAAATTGGCCTTTCTTCTCCATTATTTTGAAGGACATACAGAAAAATTTGAAGAACAGGAAATGATAGTGAGTATTTGAGAACTTTGTTTAGAAGGAAATGTGTTTTCTGAAGCATGCCTGTAATTGTGAAAATAACATACACATGAATGTTTGTTGTTTCCTCCCTGTGTCTTTCACAGATCCTAAAAAAAGCCCAAAACTTAATAAAAATAATAAAGTTAAGATAAGCCATCCAGAAGAGGATTAAGTCTTAAGCATAAAGAAGTGGTTAGTAAGCATTTGTACCACATGGTACTAATGAGGACAAAACCTATGAAGAAAAGTGGAATAACAGGAAGGGTTTCACAAGTAGATGCTGTTAAATATGTTGCATGTTATATTTGGGCAGGGCTTATGTAGCCATGTAGCATTCCTTTGCAGTGAGCTAGGTGTAACCAGGAGGCTGTTGAAGCCAAACAACGATGTGGTAGTTGTGTGCTATGATGGACACGCCAGTCATGCCTACAGCAAGCTGTGGGACAGGTTGGGAGTGAGGGTTTCTGGTGGGGTCATAAAAGGAAGCCCTTCATGTGTCTTTGCTCTGCGAGTTATGGCGATTGTTCTCTGACTTGCATGATCACGTTTCAAGTGTCTTGCCCTGAACTGAAATACCTATAACTAGTCCAGTGCATTATTGTTGTTGATTAACCTCCTCAGTTATAACTGCATGGGACTTCCTCCACAAGGCTTTAAGGATTATGAGTGCTAATAATGAGCCTAATTAGGGTCTTATGATTTTTATGGCCTCAGCAGCATTGCCTTTGGTTGTCCCTGGTGTAAAGGAGATCAGAAGCTGCAGTCCATCAATCCCTTGCAGGCCTGAGGTGGGAGTTTGTGAACTGTATCCAAGAATGATTATTAGTTGGGAACTGTATCCAAGAATGATTGTTAGTATTTTTGCAGTGGTGTTACATCTTCTGAAGAAACACTCCTTTTCTACTTGACTAGTTTCCTCTTGGGGATTATAAGGATTACCAGACAATCCTTTTATTTCTGCTTCAGAAGATGAGATCATTGGTGATTTCTGTACTGACTGGTATTGGTGGTGGGCTTGACTGGTAAAGGTGTTGTTACTGCACTGTCCCTTTTCATTCTGATTGGTCATGAGACCACGAGGAGAGTGCCACAACTCTTCTTATGACATTAGTTCTGTTTTTCCTTTTGAAATCTGGATATTCAGTGTGGCCAGGATTCCTATTGCCCAGCTGGCCATTTCTGCTTCCTTAATAAAGTGTCAGCATTTTAGTGATATTGGAAAGGTACCCTTCTGTATGTTAATAATAGTAGTTCATTAATATGCATACTTAAACTGACATCATAGTCTTCAATTTTTCCAGACACCTTGACTATAAAATAAAAACTCATAATAAAAGCATTGGTTCTTAGTCTATGAACTGGATCCTGATTACTGGAATCAGGAGTACAGGAAATCTGCTAAAGCCCAGCCGACTGCCATTATGACCGTTATGAAATTTAGGAGTTGAATTGGCTTCTTTGGAGCACAACAGAAAAAGTGTATGAGAAGGCTTTTGGTTTTTGGGTTTTTTTTTTGTTTGTTTTTTGGTTTTGTTTTGTTTTGTTTTGTTTTGTTTTTTTTCTTGGAGAAGCCCTCTACCTCTTTCTGAATGAGTTGGTATTAATTACACTTACTTCCTCAGNTTTTTTTTTCTTGGAGAAGCCCTCTACCTCTTTCTGAATGAGTTGGTATTAATTACACTTACTTTGAAGGACATACAGTCTGCTCAGACTCTACCTCTGCTCAAACTCCTCCTCCCCAGGTTGTCTTCCTTTGAAATCTTTGAAATGGGGAACACCATTTTTCAGTGCCATTCTTAGGCCTTCAGTGAAGTAAGTTTGTGTTCTCTGCTCAATTTCATTATATTTTAATAGATATATACTTCTCTAGTTTGGTAATTAGAATGCAGTAGCATTATAAAGAAGAAGTATTTCAATCCTGTAAGAGCTGCACACCAATTTTAAAATGCTTGGAATGTGCAGTAGAAAAACACTAAAAGCTCTTGGTACTCTGTAAAACACAGAAAAATAGATTTCAAATAACAAGGAAATTCTCATAAATTAGCTATAGGAGCTACTATAGCAAAATACTCTGCAATAAAAGGCATTAATTGAATACAAATCAGGAAAATCATATACTGTGGTGTGATAATTTGTAATGCCTTGGTTTATAAGGAAGGAGTATGAATGAATTTCCTATGTAGTGCTTTGTTCTGTAAGTCACTCTGGTAAAACTAAAGAGGAGGAAGATAATACGTTGCGCTACAATAATTAGGAAAAGCTGTTTATGGATAGGTGAAGTCACAGAGAGTTTAGCTTCTCCTATGTTTTCTTAGTTTGGGTGTGGTTTAATTAAATGATTTGCAGGATTTGAAAACAACTTCTTTGTGTGGAGCTGAGGAAACGCATTTTGTCTGTGAGCAGCCAATAATAACAGCACTGTTGCAGAGTCCCATTTGTGAATAACACTGACTGGAAATACTGTCCTGTGGTTAGATGCTTGCTCCAGCTGATTTCTGCATCAGCTTGTTGGTGCTGCTCAGTCCACAGGGCTTTAGAGTCCTCTCTGGCACAGCTGGTGTTATACACAGTTTCAGACTCTTATATTTGTCTGGAATCTCTAGCTTCCTAACCTAAGAATCCAGGATCTAATCTGATTCAATGGAAGCTAAGACAGGAAGTGTCTGGTGTCCTAACACTACCAATAAAAAGCATGAATAAGTAGGAAAATAAAAGTTGGTAAAGATTATTTGGGATTAAGTCAAAATTATGTATTTTGGAATTGCCAGTGAGAATTTTACAATTCTTACATTTGCCGTGGGCATGACATCATCTGGTGTATGTGCATCTTCTTCAGAATATGCATGATCTTTGGACCACCCCCAAAACCTGGGAAAATCTTGGATTTGAATACGATGATTAATCTGTTGTGATTGCAGTTTGCTGTCCTGAAACATATTACTGCAGGTGGTGGAAGGCCTCAGACTATGTGAGTGCCTGTCCTTGTGCAGCTCATGATGAGCAATTTTGATCATGTTGATTTCAAGCATTTGTCTACAAAACATTAATTTTTTTAGTGCGTTGTTACACATCATAAATCTATATGCTCTCCTTGGGGGGATCCTACTTTCATTTGAAAAGTCGTGTGCCCAGTGTCAAGGTTCAGTGTTACTGCTTGTGGGCAATTATTTGAATAGGATGCTGCTGTTGGTTGAGTTTAGGGGGGCTGCAGGGCTGCTGGTGCTTGTAGGCTCTGAATCTACTTAAAAAAACAAATGTAGGAGACACGGGAAGGGGTGGGCGTGTTAGTAGCATTGAAAAAAAATGGATTAACTCAGTCTCTTGGTTTTGTTTGGTGGGGTTTTTTTTTGCCTGGCACATGTGTACTTTGGAAAGGCCAGCCGTCAGGAACTGCTTGTGGAGAGATTGTGTGTGTTCCACACCCTGAGGCCAAGAGAAAGTCCTTTTCTCCTCTTGCTTGTCACGTGCATTTATTCTGATAATGATTTACTCTGGGCAAAGTATGCTGCTCATAACTTAGTGAATATAAAAGACTAATCTTGACAATTTACAAAGATAATGGGGTGTAGCTGGATTTGACTGTGCCTGTGTCTACAAAGTTCTTTATGTTTTCAAATTCTAAGGTTTAAAGATCATGTTTCTAAGTGATTGTAAGAAATAGATGAGCTAAAAGCTGGAGAAATGCAAATCCTCCTCTGATCTAATGCACCTGGCTGGCTGGGCCGTTCGGGCTCTCTGTTGCACTTCAGTTACTGCTGCTGAGACAAAGTGTAGAAAGCACCTTTGGTGGAGTTGTTGTTATCATGACAGATCTTACACTGTCTTCCTTAGGTTTTACTTACATTTTGCAGCTGCTTCTTTTCTTTTTTCTTCTGTTTCCTCCTTTCTGACTTCTCTCTGATGTTTTTCTTTTTCCTTCCCGTCTTCCCTGCTTTGCCTGTGTGCCCAGGATGGAGTTCAAGATCTCCCACAGTGGAGGAAGAAGCTGCTTTTCCCTGTGGCATTAGAAGGAGTTAATCTAAAAGAGGCTTCCCAGCATGTTCATGCAAGAGCATGTTGGTGATTAGCAGGCTGCTGATCTGGTGTGGTCAAAGTTTGTCTCCCTAATAGTAAGGTAGGAGGGTGAGAATTATAAATTCTGCAGGTCAGCTTGGTGCTGAACTATTTTTCCTTGCATTTGCTATGAAAACACTCTGTGCACTTTGCCTCTTCCCATTCCAGCTGCCTTACAAGCACTGAAGAGAAAAAAGAGATATGAGAAACAGTTGAATCAAATTGATGGGACTCTTTCAACCATTGAGTTCCAGAGAGAGGCATTGGAAAATTCCCACACCAACACAGAAGTGCTGAAGAATATGGGTTATGCTGCGAAAGCTATGAAAAAAGTACATGAAAATATGTAAGTGTTTTCTAATAGCTTCCAAGTTGAACTTACTAACCACTTTCAAATCATTCCATCAGTACAGACTGTGGTATCAAATTAGATAGTTTTGATTTCATTTTTGGTTTGGGCATCCAATGTCAGGAATACTGTTGGTGCTGTAGTGTTATATTTGGCAGAAAAATACCTTTTCTTAACAATAAATCTAGAAGGAAGTTCACTTAACTAGTGAGATTTGTTTTTTTAAGTCTGTCTTGGCAGTGGAACATGGCCTCTGCCCTTGGTTTGTCAAGAAGAAAATTTAGTTGTAGAAACTAAGTGGACTCTTTCCTTCAGAGTCCATAAGCTGGACTGTGGGATTCAAAGTACTAATTAGTCCTGAACTCCACCACCCCCACCTACATGGATAAAAAAGAATTACCCTTTTTTTCTTTATATGTTCTAAATTGTTTCAAGGGGTGTTTTTCTGCCTGAATAAACAGAGTTAAATCAGAAGGGCTGTTCTGGGAGAAGTAAACAGGAACTGAAACAATAATGAAGTTAACAATAAGGGGAAACCTTTAAATGGGGTACAATTCTGTTAAGTTCCCCCCGGTTCTGGTGAAAGCTTGACGTCAAAAAAGATCCATAAAATCATAGAATAGTTCGGGTTCAAAGGGCCCTTTAAAGATAGTCTTGTCCAAACACCCTGCAGTGAATAGGAACATCTTCAACTAGATCAGGTCACTCAGTCTGTCCAACCTGACCTTGGATGTTTCTAGAGGTGGGTGCATCCACCACCTCTGGGCAACCTGTGCCAGTATTTCACCACCCTCATTGTAAAATGCTTCTTCTTCGTATCGAATATAAATTGACTCTCTTTTAGTTTAAAGATATTGTCCTCTGTCCTTTGTAACAAGCCATGAAAGTGTTTATCCCTATCTTTCTTACAACCCCCATTTGAGTACCAAAAGGCCTGTAAAGATGCTGACTTTGGGGATCTGCTAAAGGGGTGGGACTGGCTGGCAGAGGTATGAGGAGCACAGAGAGGGAGAGACACACCCTGCTGCAGTTTGACTTTTGTTATAATCCCAATGTGGAAGAAATTGGACTGGGTGCAAGGGAGGAAAATTATTCCCTGTGAATTCTGCTCTTTATAGAGTCATAGGCATAAAAAGAAAATAGGGTCTGTTCAAGTGAGTCTATTCTGTTGGATTTGGATGATATATCTATAAAAAAATGTTTCCATGTTACCTTGCCAGGGATTTGAACAAAATTGATGATTTGATGCAAGATATCACTGAACAGCAAGATGTTGCCCAGGAAATTTCAGACGCTATCTCAAACCGGGCCGGCTTTGGTGATGAGTTTGATGAGGTTAGTACTTCAGGCCTGTGAGTTTTAATTCCATAGTTATTTTGCTGTGCAGTGGTTTATTTCTCAAAAAGTGTGGATGTGAAATTCCTTGGTTCTAGTTTACCCTATTTAGGACAATTGTATGATTTTAATATAAATATAAAAATTAAATAAAACTATTAATATATAAAAATACAATGTACTAAATATAAATCCATATATGTAAAAATATGAATTTTTTTATAGATTTTTAAAAAAGTATTTTTAACTGCACTCCTGTAGTTATTTTTCTCATTTGAGCCATGGAAGAAGAAGGTCACTAAAACATGTAATTTGTACTACTCCAAGTGGACACTGAAACATATACTTTTTTGTTCTCCAAATAGACATCCATTTGCCTAAGTGCATATCCCTATGTCATGAACAGGCTGCTGTTCCTAATTCAGAATATTTGGACCATTTTTTTTAAGGTTGTTTTTGGTGCTTGGAGATGCAGGTCCTTTCCCTGTTGTCCAGTTTTTCCACAGAAGTAGATCTGTTAGGTAGAAGTAATACCTGTTGGAGGCAATAAGGTTCCATCCTAGAGCTCTTTTTTTCAGAATCCCCCACAAGGCATTTAGGACTTTCTGAAAATTTGTTGCAGTATCTTTCATCCAGTGCCCCCCAGATTTGTTTTTGTATATCTAAGCAGGATATTACTTATTTCTGATCCAGCCATGGTTGAGGACTCAAGGGTCAAGGATACTCAAAATTCTGATAATCTCTGAAATGCAGAGATGGCTATCCAGCTCAGTACCACAACCAGTTTTGTTTTGGTTTTCAATTTTTGTTTAGATTCTGATTTTGTTTCAGTTCTGTTTCTAATTTTATTCCTTGTCCTGTTTCTAACTTCCATTGTTCTATTTTCAATGTTCAAGCACCAAGGATCATTTGAAGAATGTTCTGAATACTCAAACAATTTGCTCCATAATTTGTTCTTATGCGCCCAAACGGACACCAAAAAAAATAGAAATGCTATATTGCACACATTTATTTGATTGGGAGGAAGAGGAGGTTTCATTCAACAGTTCTAATTTGTTGAAAATAAGAATGGTTCTTTGTATTTTGTTCCCATTACCTACTTTCTTGTCTTTCCACTTCACATGTAAAAAGACTTTCCAAGAAATATTTAGTCATTACTGACACAAGGAATGGATTTGGCTCAGTATAAACTGAGCTTCAAACAATTGAAAAACATACTGCCATCCAAAACAGCTGTACAGTATCTTACTTTCCATCAGTGCTTAACTTTTTGGAGTCTAGACTTAGTAAGCATGTTACAGATTGACCTGGAAGTTCCTAAGAGATAATTGTTGAAGCTGACGTGCTTTGTTTGTGTTTGGGAAATTAGCCACTGTCACTTGGGGCATCACTGTACCAGCTTTTGCATAAAAGCCTAATATTTACAGCACTTGGGCAGTGACTGGGGAGCCTGGTTTGCAGGCCACTGCAGCTAAAGTGCTAGAATCAATGGCTTATGTTGAAGGGTAATATTTAATTATTTTTTTTTTAAGGATGTTTTTTCCATGCACTTGGATGCATTTTCTCTTCACATGTGTGCCAGGGGTATAAGGAGACCATGGAAGCATGTGATTTCGCCTGCTCCAGGACAGGCACAAACATAAGGGTTCTTTCTCCCTGGATTGCCGCAGTGTATGTTTTCCTTAAATTATAAAGCCATGAGAAAGTAAATCTAGGTATGAAGTAGTTCTGTGGTGGCTATGCAACTATCATTTTAACTCCTACGTTAGTGATGAAGTATAAACGTGTAGGCAAAGCCCATTTCAATAGGTAGTAGCTCTTACTTTGCTACTTTTTTGACACTTTCCCGCCCCTCTCCAGCAGTGTTTGCCCCTTGTTTCTTTTAAAACCATTTTATCAATGTGGCAAAGATCTACTTCTCTACAAATACGTGACATTTAGCTTCCTTTCTTTGGGAAACTTCAGCCAAGGAATAAGTTATTTGCTTTTTAAAAAAATGTACAGCCTTTTTATTTTTAGCATTGTATGAGTGGATTAGATCATCTGTCCAAATCAGCTTCTGCACCTAAAAGGCCAAGAGTGCTGCATGCTTCAAGAGTGAATAGCAGGACCCAAGAGGACAGTTTTGATTCCAGTGCTGCTTTGAAATCACATATAATCCTGGACTTATGTGATAGGGCTGAGGCATAATGTTTAATGACAGTCTGCTTTATAGCCAGTGGAAGGTGTTTGCTTTTGAAAATGGGAGAAATGGCACATTAAAGTTAGAATCCATTGAAGAGTACAGGCTCTAGATTTGGAACAAAGCTGAGGCCAGCAGAGAGGCTTTTTACTCCCCTGTTTGCTTTTTTGACATGTATTGTACTGCTGTTAGTTTTGTTTCTAATTTTTTTCCTTGTCCTGTTTCTAACTTCCATTGTCCTATTTTCAATGTTCAATTAAGGTTTACTGTTATGGCCCATAGTTAGTAAAAATTGCGCTTTAAATATACTGTTTCCTCATATGTCCTTTCAGGTGTAAACTTTTTTTTCAGTAGTACTTTGCTTCACAGTGGTTGAATGTGCCCTTGCGTGTGATCACTGTCAGTATTTGTAAATAATGTTTTCCTTGAACTTAGGATGAGTTGCTGGCAGAATTAGAAGAACTGGAGCAAGAAGAACTGAACAAGGGAATGAGAGACGTCAGGTTGCCAAGTGTTCCATCCACATCGCTGCCTTCTCGCCCTGGTAAATGGCCTGCTTGCCATTTTACATTTCTCATGATTAAGCCATGTTGTTAGAAAGGGGAGAGGAAGAGAGGGTTTCAGATATGCATTTAACTTTATTTTAACTTTTAAAATATTATAAATTCCTATTTTTGTATCTGCTTAACAGAAAAAGTGGAGCAGAATTCCATTCTGCTCTATAAAAACATTTAGGACCAAATTCTCTGTAGATTTGGGGAGACAAACTCGGGGAACTTGACCTTGCACATATACTGATGAATCTCCTACTGAAATGTAGTGAGATCATTGAGGAATGGGAAGCCTTTTTTTTTTTTTTTTTTTTCTTTTTGGCAATTAAATCCTTAGTCTCTTTCAATTAGAGTCTAACCTAGATTCAAAATGTTTATGTCATAAAGATCCAGCTTTGCAGGGTAGTGGTTTGATATTTTCCACAGGTATTTTAATTAGAAATGAAGGAGGCAGCAGGAAGTACATATTTAAAGACATGTTTTCATTCCTTTGCTTTTTTTATACTGAACAGGCTTATTCCTGGTATTAAGCTGTACTTTTATTTTCCTATAGTTCTGGCCTGCTCATTGTCAATTAAGACAGAGGCAGTCAACTTTTACTGCACTTTTCATTGTCACTTTAATGACTTACTGTGTACTGACATTAGTAAAATAATAAAAATACTTGATGGTAGGGACAGCACCTGTGTGACACAGGTTGTTTATGGTTTCTGCTGCAGAACAGGTTATCTAGACCAGCTCGACTCAGATACTATTATATGCGTTTTGGCAGATGGCACTTAAATCCTGAGAAGCATTTTAAAATGTTCAAGCTGAGACTATGGCCTCATCTACTGAAGTCAACTGCAGAACAGCTAATTTTTTTTAAAAAAAAAAGGGGGATTTAGAAAAACTGAAAATTCAGTCTGGCCATTTATGACTTGTTCATACATTGTCTTCCAGATCCAGCTGTGCCAGTTGACATTTTTATTAAACCCAGACCATCTCCATCTGCTTCTCGCTGTTTAAATTTGCTACTTCATCCATCTGAATGGCTGCTTCAGGCAAAATGAGCTGGTTACAATTATGTAGTTCAAGGCTGTTCAAAACTGGCTTATGTTTTCTGAAACTTGCTGCTTACTGTTACACAGCAGCAGCAAAGTCAGAACAGTTAATTGATCTATAATGCTTCTGTTTGGAGATGCATATTGCCCTCCTGATTTTGAAGATGAGGAAACTGCAGCGGAGCAAGGCACAGTGACCTTCCACAGTCACACCGTGAACCAGTGACACTTGCGGAATAGGGACTGAACCTGTGGTCTCTCATGTCCTTCTCCCACCCTTAGTCTCTGAAGGTGGTGGTTGCAGTCCCCCTCAAGGTGGTGGCTCCTGGCCCTGCGGCTGCCGCAGACGGGAGCCAGCTGGCTGCTGTAGAGGTGCACACGTGGGTATTGCACCCAGTCATAGTGTTCCACTGGTGTTTGGAGGGGTGCCAGCCCTGACATGCACTGCCCACAGATGGAGGAGACAGCCTGAGGCTGAAGCTGGGCTGTAGGGCAGCTAGTTTTCAGGTCAGCAAATGAAGACAATTTCGGTGAGGTTTTAGTTTGGTGAATGCAGATGATGCGTGATAGGAGATTTGGGTACAAAGGGACAAAGTGCATGCAGGACCTGTTATAAATTTGGGAATTGCTGTTGCTGTGGTCACAGCAGTTAATTGATGCCACCTGAGCAGGGTAAGTTCAGGAATTTCTTTCTCTGTTTTAGTAAATGACACCACCTGTTAAAATGGGGTAAGTTCATTCAGAGACTGGACTTGCATGTGCAGAACCTCTCAGCACTATTTGAAAAGGTAGCAGGATGTGCAGCTGGCCAGGGTAGGTCACTTTTGCCTGTTTACATCATGGTGAGAGAACTGACAGCATTCTTGTGGGCCTTTTCTGGCTGTGACAACCTTTAGAAATTGAATGTTCTGTGTCAATCTTTCAGTAGGAAGTGCATCATACCTATATTGTGAACTTTAGGGTTCAGTGGGAATTAATGATGGGGCAAAATAGTTGCATGTCTTATGAGCTTCATAGTCGGTAAATTGGTCTGCTATCTTCAAAGTGAAAAGCACTCTGCAAGTCCTTATGCTAACAGACAGAATGGTTCTGACTGTTACATTAGCTGATTGTTATTGTCTCTTTATCTGCAGTATCTACCAGGAAGAGAGCAGAGGATGAAGATGAAATGAAGAAGCTGGCTGCCTGGGCTTCATAAGAGCATGTTTTTTTTATAACACCGAACATTATAGCGCAGGTGGAAAGAGCTGTAATGCTGTTTTATAACCATACTGATTTAGTGTGGTTGCATTTCATACAGACTGGGTTTTTTTAATGGCAAATCTTGCTGAGACTAGTGTCAGTGACGTATTACAAAACTAGCTTAAAAACCAGCAAACAAAAAAATTACCTACTTGCCTAAACCTTCAAGCATTTTATTTTCAGCCTTGTCAAGAGATTTGTTTTAATATTAGTATCTGTTTTTATTAGGTACTATCTTACTGTATATGTTGGTTTGTAAAACCTGTGTGCCTCACTTATGCTCAAAGCTGGATTGATTTTTGAAATGGGAAAGTTAAGTAAATCATCAGGGCCCTATAACTAGAGGGTTATTTGGTTCAGACTATTTGAATATTAGCAAAACAGCTTAATACATGTCCTGATTTGCAAGTTCCTTTGAGCCCAAGAGCTAATAACTATTCATTTGGGCATGAAGATTCAGTGTGCCCGGAGCAACTTATGGTGTCCCAGAGGAAACTCTTCTGTAGGCTTTTTGAAGCTTTTTTTTGTTTTGTTTTGTTTTACCTTTGGCCAAAATATCCCATGCACTTCTACAGGTCAACTTGAATTGTATTTTGGACTATTTATGACTTGTTTACAGAACTACAGTGATCAAGGAAAGTGGATGTCTAAGTTCTTATGGATTCCTGCCAAACAATACTGACTTTCATTAATCCTGTCAAAAATCCAGAAGAGATTTGACCTTCCTGTATTCTTCTCTTCTACCTTGTCTTTCTAGGGCGAGTGTTTTCTTAGTATGATAATACTCATCCTTGAAGGAATTAGCAACACATTTTTAATTATACAATTTAAAAATAGTTTTAATTTCTGAGCATTTGGTTATTTTTCTCTTACTCAGTTTGTGAATGGAAATAATACCAATGTGTTGCATTTGCAGTGCCTTTTAAACGCTAGTTAAAAGCTGATTCTGGATTACTTGTAAAGTTGTGTTACTGTCCAACTGACAGCCTTTTAGCCAAAGGAACAAGTGCCACTCTTGATTGCTAAACTACTACATATATGGAGAAATTACTGTTCAGATACAAACCAAACATTAAATAGGCTGCTTTGTACTAACAAAATTTATTTAATAAGACTTAAGCTCTATGCTGGTAGCCTGCTGTCCATCACAAGGAAATAGTAAAACACCGCGGAGTTCCTAGGGGTGTAGGAAGCAGAAACCTTGATCTAGATTTCTTGTTTTCAAATGAATTTAAATTTAATGATGACTGAACCACTGGGGAATAGTGGGAGACTTGGTTTCTGTAGATCTACAGCAACAGAAGACTGACCCCTTCTCTTGTAGGCCTTAGCCTGTGATTTGCTGTCTGTTCAGCTTTTACAGGCTACAATAGCTTTCAGCTTAGTGGATTTTAGGTTAAGCATAAGCAAATACATGTTTCTAGCTATGGCATGCTCAGAACCTTTAAAGGTGAGCCCAATTGATGAAACCCAAAATGTATAAACCCTGTGGAGAGATTGATTTTTTTAAGAACTTTAATTCTCTGTGACAAATTGCTTTTGGTTTGTATCTGTATGAGAGGTGAATCAAGCCTTGCCTCTTCGGATAAATTTCCTACTGGAAAAAACTATGTTTGTTAGTTCTGTCCTAAAATTTGGAGGTATCAAGAAAATGTCCCTTTTTGCTGCAAGTAGAGAAAATCTGGAATTATTCAATTTTTGTTTTAAATACAAAATAAAACAGAAAAAAAAAAGAAAGAAAGAAATGCCTTAAATTGAAAAATATATTTTGAATTCTCAAGGAGTATGAAACCAAGTACTAACAAAATAGTACTTGGTTTTAATGCTTGCTGAAATTCAGGACAAGATGCTAGCTGAAAGCTGGAATATTGAGTAAAATAGCAAATATTCTAAATTATTTTGAATCCATTTGCTAATCCTTCTGGCTTGAATCCTGTGTATAAGGTGTGCATTTCATGTAAGTCTCTGAACTGGGTACAGAACTTATTAGCACACACTGGTTGCATGACCGTGCAAGGCTGGCAGTATCCTTGTGGACACTTCTGGCATTTCTAAACATGAGGCCATACCAACATAGTCCCCTGGGTAGCTTGGAAAAGCTGTCTTCTAGCCTCTGCTCTTGGTCAAATTAGTAGTTTAACAATGCTTGGCTCTTATGTAGCACTTGGCATATTTGAAGTGCTCTACAACCTAATAGGTCTCTAAGCTTCCATTTGGAAACTAAAGTGACTTTCAGTCTGCTTTGGAAAATGTAGGCCTGCTGTTTTTGTGTAAGAACTTTCCATGTGAACACCCCTCACAGGAGAGAAAAGAATCTTATAGAAGGTCTTCTCCTTTGCAAACCAGCATTTGACTGCTGACCTCCAGCACTGTTTTGGATAAGTTTTTATCCTGGGAAGATTCAGGTGTCTTCAGCTTACTGATCTCAGATCAAGCACTTTAGGAACAGAATTTGTGAAAGGTGAAGAAATGAAACTGGAAATTTGGGTGAGCTGCTCTGAAAGCTTGTGCGTAGTGGCTGGTGATCCTGAAGGACAGACTCACGTACCAGTTCACACAGGATGTGTGGTTGGTGAAACTGTACTCAGAAATACTATAGTGATGTATACAAACCAAAATACGCCAGGGACCTCCATAACTGGAGTGCTTGTTGCTGTATGTTTTGGGAGCACTGGTTTTCTTCAAAGGCAGAGGGGTTGTAGGGATGTCATTCAGCTGAGGGAGTGGCTCTTTCCTGTGTAAATTCATATATCACTGGGACAAATGGCTCTTTCTTATTTGAACATATGTCTGTCTTCATGCCAAGATGGTATTTGTTTAGTATGTAAGCAGTTGAGAGTGAATAGTGTCAACGTGTTACTGTAAATGTACTCTATTAACTGGAACATATTTTAGAGAAGGACTGTGGCAGCAGATGGTGTGTGATAACTGACTTACTTTCTTGTTGCTTATTTATTCTGAGGTTGTTTTTTTTTTTTTTTTCTAATAGGCTTGGATATTTTTAAGCTGGATAACTTTAAAAAGGGGAAAATATATTTTTTAAAAAGTAAAAATAATTCATATATGTATATAGATACACACTGTAAATAAATACTTTAGTGTCATGTTTGTGTTACATGATTGTATTAAATTTCTTTTCCTATCAGGCAAAATTGTAATTACCCTCCATACACTGTCACTAGGAGATAGTGCTCTTTTAAAGGATGTGACAATATTTTGAAACATTTTTTTAATGTATTAATCTTTCAGCAGCAAGTTAGAATTCAAGAATTCTTTGAAGTTGATTTGGTTTAAAAAAACAACCAACAAAAAAACGCCACCCCAGTGTAAGCTGTGGTGTTTGGGCTGCATTCCTTCACAGTTAACTGTTCTGTTGCAAGAGATTCTTTTATTTTAATATATCCAAAATACCTCCCTCTCCTCCCCTGTGATGCAAAGATCTCATCATTGTTTCAGAAATATGTGTTTTTCACTTTTCAGGCCTTATTTGAAAAGAAGAATGGTCAGGTCTTCTAAAAATGAAAAAGAAAAAAATAGATAGGCAAGGATGAAGTGAGACAAATACAAAATGCATTTTTTCATTCATCTTATGAGAATCTCTTTAAAGTCTGTATGTATGTGCATAGTGTCTCACCTTTTATGTACACACACTTAAATTTACATGTCTGTATGATGTGCTGGAGCAGTGATTGAGGACCACTATTCATTATCTGGTGTGGAAAGGTTTCAATTGCTTGGGCAGCTTGTCTTTGCTCCTAAAGGCTTTGACACAAAATGCCAAGGTACTGCTGTGGTACGAGCATGTGCTGGCTGTGTCTATAGCTGTTGTGGGTGGAAGAACAGAGTGAGCATGTATGTGGGGAATATTTAGAAAATCTCACAATTTTTCATGATGTAGAGTTTATTTTAATTATGTAATTTTTTAAGAAACATAAGGAGGAAACTTTAGTCTCAAAATTATTTAGCAGCAGGGATTATCTTGAGCACTTTAAGAAATTACAAGTAATATAATCTCATGTAGCTTCATATTTTCTCACATCTGTCCCCATTGCAGAGACTGTGGCAAGACCCACCTTCACAGCACTGTTCAGTCAGGTGTATATTGTAGGAAAAATATAGCTGGTTGATGTGACTTTGATCAGAGTTTAAGTGATTTATTTTTTTGTTATCAGCATGTCATTACTCGGTCACCACTGAACTATACACTTAGGATCAATATCTGCAATATATGCAGATAAAAGTTGATTATATAGTTCTGAAATATATTAATATGTGCCTAGAAATTTCTGAACAACCTTGTATACCTGGGATAGCTGTGTCTGGCAGGGTCACACTTGCCCCTCTGCTGCCCTGCTCCCCTCCTCTCCTGCACACTACACTTTTTGTGTTTTTGTGTTTTGCTTTTATGTCTGCATGGCTGACTTTTCCCCCTGCAATGAGAAGTGTCGTGATAATTCCCTGGTTGCTGTTTACTACAGTTGATTGTCATCTTCCTCTTTAACAAGGTGAGCTTTGGGCAAGTGCCATCTTGGGGAGTTTGGGCTTGCCCCTCACCCAGCCCCTTACCGCCTGTGCTGTCTCAGCAGCCACTGCTACCCAAGCTGTTCCTAGGGCAGCAGGGTAGTGTAGGTACCCCTCAGCTGGCTTTCTCAAAGGGCAGGCATCCGATTCTCCTAGGACTGAAAGGCAAGTTGAGGATCTGAAATTTGAGCTAAATTTAATAAAATAGGTGGGCGGCCAAGGATCTGAGCTGGTGGTCTGCTGCCATGGAGGTGGTGAATGTCGATACCTCCTGTTCCCATTGCTGTGACATCAGCTTTCACCATGTAAGTCTTATGGGGAAGGATTTACATGGACACCCCAATTCTACCCTAAGTTTAGCACCCTTTTCTCAAAAAATTAACATGCACCTTTGGAGTAAAGTGAGTGTTCAAATACATTTAATTTATAAATATATCCAGATACCTGAGCTTTACCTTTGTACTCAGCCTACTAAAGGGACCTTGGTGCAGCTGCTGAACTAACCAAATTGAGCTAGGACTGCAGAAGTATAGGCAGGTGTAGGGTTGTTGTATTACCCTGTACCTATCTCTATGTACCCTAGTTTATGGGGTGTTGGAGTGCCTGGTGCAGCTGCTTTGCTGCCCGGCAGCAGTGGTGAGCTCCATCAGCGGCTGGGCTGGGACTCTGCGGACCTCCAGGAGGAGCTCTGGGTTCAGTGTACAGCAAGAAACTCCAGCAGGCTGGAAAGGCTGCAGTTTTCTCACTGAACATTTTCAGGGCCTGATTCCACTCTTATTGCTCATGCTGGAGGAAAACGCCTGCCTGGAAGTGCTGCTCAAAAACCGGGGGGGAGAATCCTCCCACTCTTCCCACTCCTCCCACAAATCCCCACTCTTTCAGAGCTAAAATGCTCTGATTTAAATACTAAGCCACCTTCTCAGCTGCTTTTCTGGCTTCTGTCTGTTTTCTTCCCTTCCCCTGTCTATGGCCACCTTGGCACCCGTGGCTTTGTTCCCTGCTCTGGACTGATGCAGGAGCTCAGAAGCAAATCTCCATATAGCAGTTCATCAACCCTCCTCTCTGATCTTTGCCCCTGGCATGTGCAATCTCAAAGCTTTAAATCAATTAAAAGTACCCATTTTCAAGAAGTTTAATACTGGTTCAGTGAATTGTGCCTTGCAGTGATGTGCTGCAGGCTGGATGTCATTGCAACACTGAGGACACTGAACTGCAAGAGGGATTTCTTGGTCAAGCCTGTCTCTCAGCCCCTGTGAGGGTTCAGAGCATGTCTGTCATATGTCAGCACTACTTTGGGTTAGGTGGGAACACGTGGGACATGCCTGTAGGGAGGTATTGCAGCTGCTGGTTTCGAGGCTATTGAAGATGTTTACATGTAAAATGAATCATTTTGATTTATTGAGGATTTGGATCTTAAAAGGTAACTTTACCAAGGAGAGGGTTTATTTGGCACAGGAAGTTCCATCTGAACTGATGCCTTCTTATGGCTGTAATGCAGTTTTAGAAGTTCATAGATCAACATGGGTTGGAGATGCCACCTTGCACTTTCCAGCTTAAAATCTTCAGCTCCTAATGCTTTGCAAGCAGTCAGCAAAATATTTTAGTCAATTCAGTTTACTGAGCTAGGGAAAAAAAATCTCCTTGTGTGAACCAAGTAGTTCTGGAAGAGGTTTGTAACAGCACTAACCTGAGAACAGATCTTATCTGTATTGTATCAGACACTTGTGGTTGAACACAAAGGATTTATTTTGTAGAGAAGACAATAGGAGAAAAAAAATTATGGAGGAAAATGATAAGTAGTTGAGACATTAATTTATGTAGCCTGAGAATCTGTCTAGAGCACATATTGTGTGTGAATAAACTGAAATCTGAGCCAACAGCTGCTTCACCAGAGCAGAACATAGAAGCCTCTTTGTTGAGAGATCTTGTGCTGTGACCTTTGGATAATCATGAGTCTTGTGTAACTCACGTCATTTGAAAAGTAGAAGATGTTGGTTGTTCTGTGGTTTTCTAGATTCAGATCTGAAACTTGTCTCACAGAGGATGCCAGTAGTGAACTACAGCAGGCTGATAGCAAAAGTAGATAAAAGTAATTATTTGCATGTGTTCTGTTTCTCATGTTAACTCACAGCAAAGTTGAGCTGCATTTTTGATTGGTTAATGCTCTTTCATAATACATTACTTTGCACATTAATTTTGCTGCATTCTTAGCGTATTTTTTTATTGCCTGTTTAGGTAGGAACAGCTAAGTCAGATCTGATTGGTGTTCTCCACCTTTAGCTCCACAAGAAACTTTTTTTTCTGGGCTGCTTTTGCACACCTAAGCAGGAGCAATGTCTCTATTGGCACACAAACATCTCACTGAATCTTACTCATTTTTTTTCCAAAAGATTACACAGAATGTGATGGTTTTCTCATCTGCTTTTCCCAGTGCAAGTTATTATGCCCTTGCCAAATTCAAATCTAAGAGGAAGCTCCTGATTTTTTTGTTAGGTTTACAGTTATCCTACAAGCTATGCTGCAAGATTTCTAAATTAATAATACACATCCACACACAAAAAATAAATTTCTCAGGGCAAGACTTCTTCTAAATGTACAAAGCAGCATAGTAGAGTAGAGTGCTTGCCTATTGCCTTTGCTTTTTCCTGTAAGAGGTGTATTTATCCTGCAGCATGAGGGGGAAATGGAGAGCCTGTCACACCACAAACAATCCACCCCATAACTTCCCTACCAGCAATGCCTGGAAAAGTGCCACAGAAAACTGGGGAGGAGAGGTCCTGTAGTTTTGCCAGATGTTGCAATTGTTTCCTAAGCTACCTCTATCTAATTTATCTATCTATCCATCCATCCACCCATTTTTTGGACATGTAAAGCAATAATGAGATCTTGAAAGGTCAGTGTGCAACCTTCACAGTAGGACTTGCCAGATGAGCAGTGCTTGACCAAGCCACATTAACTGCTAAACAAACAACCAAGCAGCATTTCATAGTCATCTTCAATATTTCCATAAAACAATTGTGGCAGCTGTGGTTTCTTCTAGATGAAAAGCATTAATCCACATGGGATTCACAGAGCAGAGACTTGTTTCCCCACCACATTACTGCAAGTGTCCTAGTGTGTTCAGTTTGAACTGATAGAAGAATATTACAAATCTAGAAGCAGCTAATAATTTATAAGCAAGGATAGTTAAATGTACTTGCAATCCAATTGAGATATCCCAAAACAAAGTTCCTGTATTATACAGGCAAAAGTCTCACTGGATCAGCATATCACCTCATTTTAACCTTCTGACAAGTCAAGGGGATCAGCAGTAACACTAGGACTGCCCCAAGTGACTTACTGTGCAGTTAGGGTGAATCATGTAATTGCTTTCTTCCTCAGGTTCCTTATTTGCACAGCAGAGGGAAATATAATACCTATCTCTCACATACAAAGTGGGGACAAACTTTGTTTGGAGAGCACCCTGGTGAGCCTCAAGTCAAAGAAGGGCAGAGTATGAATCAGCAAGCTTTTAAGGTCTCCATGAAGAGCTAAAAGGATTAAAAAGGGGAAAGGTCTCCATGGATATTGCATTGAAAACCAGGAAAATATAGGTTAGTGCTTTTGAAGGCTTAGCAAAGGGTTAAGGTGCAGAACCTGTTAACTTCCCTGAAAACAGATGAGAGTTGGCCACTGCTGAGAGTTGATCCCAGACTGCCATGTATTAGGCCAGTGCTTTAAGCAAATGAACCTCAGCCCCTTCTGGAAGGAAGACCCATGCTGAGGATTTCTGCACTGTGGGGAGTGATCCCTGCTCTGATAGATGATGCATGTCCCTGTCTCCCAAAGCTGAAGGTTTCATCTCTGGCTAGCAGTGACTTCTGAAGACTGAAATTATTACTCCAAGTTCAACACTCCCATGTCCATGCTTCCTCTTTATCCAGAGCCAAGCTGCCCTGCTTTGGAGTGTGTGATCTTTACGAGCCATACCAGAATTCCAGCCTGGGCTGGATGCTCTGATATCATTAATGAGACAGAAAAGGCACATATCATACAAACAGGGACAGGAAGACTGTGAGGATCTGGGTTATACACAAGAGAAATGCACTGAAGACTACTTTTCTCAATGTCAGGTGGAGCTTAAAGTTATAAAATGACAAAGAGAAGCTTTGCCAGTTGAGTTAGAACATCACTAGCTTTCCTGAATTTTAATTTCAGTGTCTGTTGGGGAAGGTGAAACAGAAAGGCATTGTGAATATGATTGCTCAAACTCTGAGTATAGGAAACCTGTAGGTGAAATAGAATTGAAAGCAAGTTTCGATCTCTAAAACGCCAAGCCTCAGTTACTGAACAACTGGAAAACAATGCTATGGCCAGCTGTCTGTAACCCCCTTTTTTGATTAAACAATGCCCTTCTCCTTACCAAGAGTCCAGGGGTCAAAGCTGCCCCTGCTGGCCTGGCAGGAGGGGTCCAAATGGTAATGTAATGATTCTTATAGGCTGTATGTAAATGCTATAGGATTTGTATCTTGTACTAGATTGGCTACTGTAAAATAGAATATTCAGCAGGGAAGCTGTTTTACTGTACTGTGAGAGACACATCGCTCTCTTGCTCTTGCTCTTGCCCCTTCTTGCCCTCTCTGGCCTCTTGCTCCTTCTCCGGGGCTCTTCTCCTCTGCCCCTCCCCCCACCCTGTTTCCCCAATAAACCTGCATGCTCTAAGACTGGACTCTGGAGAGCTCTGTCCAAATCGCCGGCACATCGCAGAGATTCCTACAGCACCCCGAAACCGCTACAAGTGTCAGGTGCTGTTCTGTTGCAGAAAGACTTAATGTAAAAAATTCTCATTCTCCTAAGTAAGCATGGCCTACACATCAGGCTTTCTGATTTATCCAGCTAAGCAGAATTATATTGGAGAACTAAGCAGAATTATATTTGAGCCAATTACAGGGCTCCTTCAGACTTCCTTTCACTCTCAGTTACATGAGAGTGAAAAATGCTTGTCTGGGAAACAAACATCCCGCCTGTGCACATCCTGTGCTCTGGGCAGCCTCACTGTAACTCTGCCTGACCCTTGTTAAGCAGGATTCTTCAATCCTAGTATCACTTTGTTTTGATGATGCTGGATCAAACTGCAGTTTGGGGCTTTTAAATATGCCTACCAGAAGAAAAAAGATGCTTTTTATGTGACACAGGGTTATGCTTTGATATGTCTCATGACCGCCTTTTCCTGACTCTAGAACAACCATCAGAATGGTTCTGAACTCATCAACCCAAGGAGAAATTCAAGAGAAACACTTTGTATTCTAGTATAACAGTCAAGCTATACAGCTGGAGAATCATCTGCAAACTGACCAATAGTTGCTTTTACTCTGAGGATGACATAAATTTGTCATTTATATCTATTACAAGACAAAAATACATTAATCTTTTATTATTTAACATAAAGGACTGCATTTGTCCTATTTTTCCACTCTTCTGAATCTGTGTAGTTGCATCAGAAACAAAATAACTAAAATCTTGGCAGATCAAAAAGACTGAACAAAAGCTTTGGGCTCAGTGTTTTCCTTGCAATGCACAACCTGAGAAGGACCAAACACAAAAGGTTGTCCTTTGAACAAGACTGGGATAAAGGGTAGCACAGGGAGGCTGGCAAAGAAACACCAATGCTAAGAAACCTTAAAAGAGATTCCTGAATGGGTCATGATTAACACAGAACCTAAACCACTCACAACACAGAAATTAACATTTAGTGGAGAAGCAATTCTGGTCAACAAATGAGTGAAAAAATTTTTACTTTCAAAGGGAAAAAATGCTCAGGTATAAACTATGGACAAGGCAATCCCTTCTTTCCCTTCTGCCTTTTCCATTCTCTCTCATTGCTGCTCTAGGTTAAGATCCTATGCATTAAAAATGTGTTAAAGACGATAAAAATGTAGAACAACCAACTCCATTGGTCAGTACACTGACTGCTCAGCCAAACTCTTAAAAGAGACATCTTATGGAGATGGCTGCATTATCAGTTCTCAGATTCATTATCAGATTCAAACAAACATGGATGTGAGGATACATTTCAGTTACCCAAGCATCCCTTAAAGAAAGTCCTGCATTTTATAGGAAAAATATCCATCAAGTTTGGAGTGTTGGTCTTGTCTAGTAATCTGAATGTTCTATCTCTTGCACAAAGACTTATATATACGAAATGATAGGAAGAAAGATCCCTAAGACCTGCCACTCCATGGAGTGGTTCCTACAGGATTCTTCCCTTCCTTGGTGATTTGTGACCTTGGTCTACTTATTTTTCTTATCTGACATTAAAAAAAAAAAACTGCAGCAGCACCAGCAACTTCAGAACATAACATTTTTGAATTCCTGCCCCCCTTCCCTCCAGTGTGTATCAGAGCCTGCCACAGCATAGGAAAAAGCCCTCCACAACCAAACCACATGAAATGTCCTACAGAAAGTTCTACTCAAAATGAAATTTTTCTAGTAGAATAATTGATGCTCATTCATAGCTACATTTCAAAAAAGGAATAGAAACTGCAGAGAAAAAAAAATCAAATTGCTTAGTGTTCTAATGAGATGCAGAGAGTAAAAACAATCTGGGGCAGACATACCATCTAGAACAGGAGATTTCCTTGTCCCTTTTCACTTCAACTGTATGACCCCAAGCCCTTCCCCTGAGAACAAAGATGCTTAACACAAAGAGGAGAGCACCACAGCCCACTGGAAAGTGCACCATGGAGGCTACTCTCTCCCACCACTGTCAGGTGCAGGTTGGCGAATTAATTCACTCCCCTCCTTGAGCTGGTTCAATTGGGACTATTGTACTCACAGCTAATGCTGTGTTGTGTGTTGTACACCCAAGTAATGGCTGTCACAGGGGGAAGGGAGGGAGTGGGAGTTTTATAGGGACTCATTCTTGATTCAATACTAGTCAGCATTTTAATTGATTTAGCAGTACACAAATCAAAAGCAGAGAAGTGGTGTGGGCAGACTGCAAGTGCCTTGGAGGATAAAAAATCATGCACGATTGAAAGATGTAGTATTAAAGAAAAGCAAAACCCCAGTAAGATTAAACTATACACTATGTATTAAAATCTAAAACTAAGGGGGAAAACACCCTGCTGTAAATCAGTGGATGAACTATTGTGACAATCACCTACAACAAAAAAGAAGGACGTGTTACTAGTTGCAAGTCTTGTAACTAGCTCACTCTGCTACAATTCCAGTTTGAATATTCCTCTGCACTCTGGGCAGAGCACAGAACTCCACTGTCAAATTCTTACAAATGAAATAATGGAAACTTGGCTCCTGTACTAAAATTGCAGCGAGTGAAAAAAAGAAGGAAATGTATGGAAAATAGTGCACCAGAAATAAATTCAGTATGGGATTGACTTGGAATCCACCTTGATCAAGATGTTCAAGGTCCTGATGGGCTGTCCACCTCAAATCCTGCATGTCCTTTAGGGGCCATAACCATTCATTAACAGTAACACAGCTGAAGTGATACCACACTGCTACTGAACAAATTCACTTTTTCCAGCTCAGTTTAGTTAAAACAAGGTCCCCCCTAAACAAAAATGTCCATTCATATGATACAAAATATTCTGGGGTACCAGAGTATCTTTTAAATCTTTACGTTTTCATCCTTTGCCCTCTCATGACTAAATTGTAAATTATATTAATGCTTTCTTTAGTGTCTAGATTTACAGATTTATCTCATGTACTTTAGAAATCCCTGGCACATATGAGCCAAGCACCTTTTCAGTATTTTTAAAATGTTTATAGTTGTAAACCTAGTAATACTTTAATAGACAAAGGTTGATCTTTTCAAATATATGTGACATCTGACACAAGATTTCATGCATTTTCAATAATGTGCCAAAACTTTATTGAGTTCACTCAACATCTATGAGGATTTATGTAGGACATTGAAAAAAAAAAATCAGTTTCTTTTTTACTTTTACTTTCACCTTCAACAAAAGTACAAGTAAGGTTTATGGTGTCACAGCAGTCTCATTCATTTTCATGCAGACAAGTTTTGGTACAAACAGGACTCAGACCAAAAGCTGAGTAAATGCACGAAATCACTGAGGTAAGAAATGTCTCATTCTAGCAGTATTTAATCCTTCTACTAGACAAGACATTAAATTCATGGTTTTTTCTACAATGCAAAAAAAAGACAGGTGTTTTGTCCATAGTTTTATTTCACCAGGAAGGTTTACACAGTTCTGCATAAAGGTCATTGTATGCATGGCCTGAAGTACAAAGCTCCCTTTGAAAACTCCAGCACAAAGACACTGCATATTGACAACATTAAACAACGATATGGGTGGTATAGGGCAAAAAAAAATTAAAACAAACCAGCATTCTTCCTATTGGAAAAGCATAATAAAACAAGGCACTTTCAGTAAATAAGTAAAGAACAGAAACATGCTGTATCAAAGATTCCACGGAACTGACCCAGAGCACTGTAACAAAATTCTGCAGTAATGAACAGGTAAAATACAAAAAGGCACTACATAATCCTCTCCCTGCAACTCCCATTTCTCAACCAATTAGCCAACTGAACTTGGCACAATGGAGTCTTAATTATAAAGTGCATCTCCTGTCTTAATACATTTTGAAAAACAGGCTATACAACATAGGTACCAACATCCCCATGTGTACAATATATTGAAACAAAAATAGACTGCAACTAGATTCAATCTAGTTATGAACTGTGCAGCAAAAAAAATATGGCTTCTTTACAAATCTTTCAATAACCTCCATATAATCTGGAATATTTTTAAACAAACATGAATGCATTAGCAAGGTGGTAAGAGGTAGTGTTCTGAGTAAAAGGCAAACTTACAGATTTTATTGTTACAGGGGTATATAACAAAGGTATCCCAGATTTTCAAAGCAGCATTACTGAACAAAAAATATTACAGCATGCTATCTTGGGATGAAAATACACAGTGTTTTGGGGGTCTCAGATTAGTTCCTTCAGCAAAAATGGCCATTTTACAATGTCCAACTATGATCCCATTTTGTAAGTACTTTTCTCTTGGTACTGGAAGTTTTCCTATTCCATTGCATTAAAATTTCCAGAGAAACTTTCTTCAACTTTAGAATTTTAAACCAACACATTATCTCCATTCTTAAACACAGAGGAGTCCATTTTTACTTCAGCAAGCATTATTTTATGGCTATAAGAACATGGACACAGAAATACCAAACAGATGAACACATCAAATGTGTCACAACAGTGGCAATATATGACATACAAGTTAGATGTGTTCTGTGATTTAATGTGAAACTTTTGTCATTCTTCTAAGAAAGTCAGCCAGATTGTGTATGTACACTATCTAAACTTTAGCTGATTTTAGCCCTTATTAAACTTCAATATATTAAATATATAAAGGCTAGATAAAAACTGAAATCAAAGCAGCACTGGGTATATTTCTTACATTAATAATTTGTAAGGATTTATGTAAACATTCAGTATGTGCATTCTTGCTTTTAGCTGTAAATTCTTCACAGCTACTCCATGCTCCTACCCACGGATACATCCCAAACATGAACCTCTCCCAGGTAACAGCCGCTGCTGCTCAGCTATTCTTCATCCGCAGTATAGGCTACTTCAGCAACCTCAATTTCTGGGACAGAATTTCCAGCCAAAGAGCCACTCCAGCATGGCTCATGGTTCTCTTTATCTGAGCTGCAACGACAGATCAATAAGTAGAAACTGGTGTAATTTTCTATAGCCATTTTATGCAGACAATCCACAAAACATTTACAAAGCTTTTTCTACTTATAGTTTATTCCAGATCCAAAATTATCTATCCTGAGGGCCTTTATACAGCAGAAGGTGCAGTAAAAATGCTGAATTTCTCAGCTGTGCAGAATTTATGCAAGACCAAACATTTCAAAGAACATACTTTAAAAATAACTAAAACGTAAGTAAAATAATAGTATTTACCAGCTGTCCTCACCCAGGGTACCCTGGTCTGCTTCTACTGCAGAAGACTCCACCTCACCACTGCACTCACTTTCTTCTCCTGACATTTGACGAGTCATTTTTCCTAAAGATAAATCCCTACAACAGATAAGAACAGAGTACCACCAATCCATACAGCAAACATTTGTCACTGAAGAATTGTGTTTCATTTTAACCTTTGCAGTTTCTGCAAAAAGATTGAAAGTAACCTTTCAATCTCATTCCTGCATGCCCCACTTCTGTTATTAGCACAGAGATGGCAGGGCTTGCACTGGGTAGCTATTAGAACAGTTTATTTGCTCCAGATGCTTATTCCTAAACTAAATTCAAGTCCTCTAAATCTCTGGGCCACCAAGATGATTACAGGGATGGAGCACCTCTCCTATGAGGAAAGGCTCAGAGAACTGGGATTGTTCAGCCTGGAAAAGAGAAGGTTTTGGGGTGACCTAATTGCAGCCTTCCAGCATCTCAAGGGAGCAAAAAAGAAAAATGCAGAGAGATTTTTTTACAAGAGCCTGTAGTGACAGGACTATTTCCCCAAGGGGGAATGGCTTCAAATTGAATGAAGGGAGGTTTAGATTGGATATTAGGAAAAAAATCTTTATTGTGATGGTGCTGAGGCACCAGCACAGGTTGTCCAGAGAAGTTGTGGATGCCCCATCCCTGGAAGTGCTCAAGGCCAGGCTGTATGGAGCTCTGTGCAGCCTGGTCTAGCAGAAGGTGTCCCTGTTCATGGCAAGAGGTTTGAAATTACATGATCTTTCAGGTCCCTTCCAACCCAGGCCTTTTTATCATTCTCTGGTTGCATGACAATTTAGTAGCTTTACAAAATTCAAGTCCTAGAGGAGTGTGTATGACTTTAGGGAAAAAATTACAATCAGACTAAGCCACACACATCTTGTCTAAATGGCAGAATGATTATAACCAAAACATAGTCAGAAGGAAGACAGGCAAGATGATAAAAAGATTTCTTCAATAGTTTCCAAAGTTTCTTACTGTAACTTTACAAAATGACACATGACATTTCAGAGCAATACATTTTCCCATTAGTGATGATTTTTTTCTTAATGGGAACACAAGATAATGGTCCAACTAGTCTGGCTACAAATGGGAATATGGTCATATAGATTGATCAAAGAAATCCTTTTTTCCAAATAATTTCTCTATGTGGAAAACATACATCAATTTGGCACTGAAAAAAACACTCGTGATCCATTATGTGCTTAAAGTGATACCACTACATTTCTTTCCCTTTTAAAATTTCTCTAACTACTTTCTATTGTTTAATTTTAATGCATGCATTTTAGTTAAAGTCTTAGCAGTATTCTGCGAAATGACCACTGACCATTTGGCTCAACCACAATGCTTGAGCCAAATCCAGCAACATGTACAATCCAGCTCACATACATTGTAGTTAACTGGCCTTTAGAGCATGTAGGCATAAGATGCTTAATTCTTGTTGGACCATCGGATAAAAATTCTACTTCAACAAAGCCAAAGACAGACACTTCTTTTGGGTTTATTTCCCATCAGACAACCTGAAGTTCTCAAACAAGATCACAAGTTTACTTTATAATTTTTACAACTAAAAGTCACAGAAGTTATTTTCCATCAAGACTTCAGACACTATTTGGCTGACTTTCAACAATTCTGTATGTCTGGGAAACTAGCTGTGTGTTTGTGTATTTAAAAAACATGATCTATCATCAGGGAAAACCCTGAAAAATAAAATCCCTTTTTACTATTTCACACCTTTTTATTTTTAGTCATGCAGGATTTCCTATCATGATGCTTTAGCCAAATGCAAGTTATTTAACTTTTACTATTTCACTATTTAAGCCAGCAGCATGTAATAACTTTCTCATCAAACAGGGGAAGCCTCCTTCAAATGTAATTGCTTGCCTTCAGGATTAACCAACAAACTGAATATAGTACTCTGATCAGAATTTTCAGTCAGCCACAATAATTCCATTTAAATCCTTTTCCAAAGGTAGTTCACTTGAACCTTGTAAGGTACGATTTGTCTGTCAACCTGGATATGCTGGACTCAGCAACCCATGCAGTATTAAAATACAATTTATTTTTTAAAAAAATATTTTTTTTCACTGCCCCTGATCTCACAGACAAACACACACACACCTCTCCCGTGTTTTTTCATCTGATCTCTTATTAGGAAGAAATTCTTCAGTGTGAGGTTGGGAGGCACTGGCACAGGTTGCCCAGAGAAGTTGTGGAAGTTGCCCCATCCCTGGAAGTGTTCAAAGCCAGGCTGGATGGGACCTTGAGCTACCTGGTCTAAGTCCAGCTACTGGATGATCTTTACAGTTCCTTCCAACCTAAATAATTCTATGATTCTATGAAGTTCTAATGGGACCATAGGAATTTACTCTTTTGCTAATGAAATGCTGCAATTCTGACTCAGCAGCTCTAATGGGATACTGGATAGCACAACATCAGTTCCTTAGCTCCTGCTACAAAATTTAGCAGACAGGCATGATTTTTTACCTTGGGCTTAACTGGACAATTTCCCATGCTATTTAAATGGCACCTGCAGCATCTCATTCCAAGCCAATTCAGAACAAAGTTAAAGACATTATTACAGACATATAACTGCTTTATCACTATGCTCTGTCAAAGCTTTGAGTACAGATAGAATTTTATATCTCAAAGCGATTTTTCCACTCATCTCTAGCAGGGCATTTCCCATTTTCAGCATTTCAAAAGCAGAACAGAATCTTGCACTACCTTTACAGACTTAAAGGATTAGGAAACAATCACAGTTACTTTAGAGGGAAAAGAGAGGAGAAGTTTCTCAGTCATTTGTACTAAATAGCTTTTAGCCACCATATGAGAAAGAGTTTACTGAAAATATTGCTTTGTATGTGGTATGTAGGAAAAATGGTTTCCAAGATACAGATAAAGGTGGTGCTTGTGACTAGACAGAGAAAATGCTTTCATGGAGATAAACTCTTAAAACCCATACAATTTCTACATACCTAATTCTTCTTTCAACAGCATCTATATGAAGTTGCTTTTCAGTTAATAATTTCTTCAGTGATTCAACCTCCCTTTGTTTTTCAAGCAGTTCTTTTTGTAGGCGGTAATTTGTTTCCTCCAGAGTTTCACAGAAAGCCTAAAAGACAAATTTAAGACTATCTTCAATTTAACTTCAGTGGACTGCCTTTATTGGTTTTTCTCTTGGAAACACCAACCTGTAAGTGTTGTAGCTCCTTTTCTTCAGATGGATTATTATAAAAAGCTATGCAAATGTTAAATAAAATTCTGATCTTAATAAAATAATGCTGCTTTGCTTTGAATTTATTATGCTAAACTGCAATGCAAATACTTTAATCACATAATTTGTCTCACAACAAGTAAGACTTTAGAAAAGTAGTCCCTGATTTTGAACCTTTTTTCCTATATGGAACACAAACTGAATTCCCTGCTCCCTTTTCTCCTCCAAGTTTTGTTTCCACATGACTTGAAAGTAAATTTCAAAGTATCTAATTATTCCCAGAATGCGAGGAATATCTGGATTAAGAACATGTTCTTTCTTTACCCAGGATAAAGACAAAGCTGTACAGTTCTGTACCAAACAGCTCCTACAAATATAAAATCATGACAATCAGAAGACCAGTACAAAAATATTTTGAAAAAGTTTAATGGGATGCTGTGAACACTAACTACTCAGCCATGACAAATATGCTGTGCTCTTCTGCTGAGCATGACATGTATGTATCACACAGCCTGATGGATGTGACAGTGAGCAATCCCAAAACCTGATGTGAGGAGCCCTTGTCTAATGCAACATCCCCTGAATGCAGGAAGTGACAGAAGCGTTGGCACAGAGCCTGCTCATCTATTACTGGAAAGCACAAGTCTTCCAACAGTAATGTGCAATTCTGATTTAATAATTTACATGTTCTCTATAAATAAGCACCCCACATGGGAGGCTTTCTTGGCTTAATATTACCTGCAACTAACCACTAACTCAGAGTCCATTGAACATTTTATACAAGCTCGGTTAAGAACAATGCTGTTTTCTTGAAGTTTTAAAACGGGCTACAAACATCAAGATGATACTATCCTTTGCATTAATCAAAGTAGACCCGTGATCTTTAAAATTTTAAGTTTTCCTGTAATTATACAATACAAACAAATGAGGAGTTTTCAATACAAAACCCCTGTTTTTTCTCATGGAATTTTAATTTATTTTATTAACTCAGATAGCAAATTTACCTTTGTTGACAGGCGCTTGAAGACCAGTCATGAGTTAAGCCATACATTTATTCATGTCTACTAAAGCCAAGAGCATGTGTCATGCAATTAATTCTTCACATGGCATTTGAAGTGATGGCTTTAGCTATCACTCCAGTTAAGCAGCCATCCAATTTTACCTAAGCCAATTAAGTAAATTTTACTGTGCTTTGAAAAAATATTCAAGGTTGCTGGCACCCTAACTGAAAATGGGACATTATTTCCTTAAGAATATAATTAAGTTTATTATCTCTACCTTTAGACATATGCATATTTAAGTTTCCCTATACATAAAAATAGATAAAAACATTGGACAGGTGTTGAAAACTTTCATTGTTCTGTATGAGAACTGAATAAAGCCTTTTGGAAAAACTCATCTCTAGCTGCAATTTGGGAATGAGCTGCCCACAGAAACATAGTCACTGTTCACAACTGAGTAAGAAAACATCGATCTATTCTGAAGGATGCTGTAATAGCAGAAAAGTGAACCAAAGCTGAGAAAGAGACCAGTGTGTAATGAGCTATCTTGTTTCTTATACACCTGGAAGCTGGAACAACTTCAATTCCTAGGCTGGACTAATTTTCCCTGTAATTCTGAAAGAACAACTGGAAGACAGCTTTGCTTCCTTCTTCAGTGGATCATGAAACACAGATAGCTGGGAAAGATCTGTGGAAACTACTAAGGATATGACAGAAAAAAAAAAAAAATTAGTGAATACTTTGTCTACTTTCCTGTGATTAATTTCTGTAAGACCTAATCAGCTTCTAATGGAGCAGGTACCTGCATCCCTTCCCCAGAAAAGATAAATATGTTTTGGCAAGTTCTTACAATAACAGAATAGGCATAAACCAAAGAGAAGATATAAATATTTTCCATTATCAGGAAAAAAGTAATTGAAGACTATTTCTGAAATGCTTTGGATGACAAGAGAAAGGCAAAACAGAAGTAAGTTTTGAGACTCCTGTAAAACTGAACTCCAGGAATAAATATGCAAACTTTAGTACTTTTCCTGTATAAGGCAGTTTCGGGAAAAAAAAAAAGGCAACAAACAGCAAGGGATGGATATAGATGCTTTTAGTATGTAGTTCAGGCACCTAACAATCAGAAGCAGGACAAAAAGCATGACCACCACCATGGATTTCAGGTTGAGAAAACTTCAATCTCTTCAGAAACATGCTTAAAAGAAAGAATCCATGGGAAACCACCTTGGAGGAAAGAGCTGTCCAGGACAGCTAGTTGATCTTTAAGGATCACCACCTGTAGGGTCAGTAAGTACAGCTCAACAAGTAGAAAGTCAACCAAAGCCTGCAGGAGGCCTGTGTGGATGAGCAAGGATCTCCTAAATGAGCTCAGACATGAAAAGCAATTGTACTAGGAGTGGAAGTGTGGAGAGGTAACCCAGGAGGAAATGTAAGGCTGCTTTTTAATCTCACAGGGACAGGATTATGAAAGTGAAGGACAACCTGGAGCTGAACCTGGAAAGGCATGTGAAAAGAAACAAGAAAGGGTTCTACAGGTACATAATCAACAAAAGGAAGATGGGAAACTATGGATTCCTTGATTGGCAAGACCAGCCTTGAGTAATTCCTTCCCTGCAACCAGAAGAAAGGGCAAGAGAAACTTACCTGCAGTGGAGGAAGACCAGATCAGGGAGCACTTAAACAAACTGGACATACTAAAGTGAATGGGACCTGAGAAACTGCACCTCTTTACTGTGATGCTGATCAGCCACTGGAGCAGGCTGGACAGAGAGACTATGAAGGCTCCTCTGCAGAACATTAAAAACCTGACTGGACACGGTCACGGGCAAAACCCACAGTAGCTGACCTTACTTGAGCCAGGAGAGTTGGACTAGATGATCTCAAGACGTCCCTTCCAACCTCAATCACTCTTTAATAAGGTGGGGTATCTCTTAGAGACCAGAATTTTATGACAGCTGCCTCAACAACTTCACAGAAATGGTTAATAGCTAAAACTACAACAGCACAGCTATTTTAATGGTTTGATTAAATTCCAGTGGAAGAATAACACAGATTTCACCACAGTATGCATGACTGAAATTTCAATGAAGAAGGCACATACTGGTTTTTAATTATCTGAACAAATAAGGTAATTTAAAAAAATTTTCATCGGCTAAATAGCAATGATGAAAAGTGATTGTACACAAATCAAATATGAGCTCGTGACACAGAAAACATACCGAATCTTTCACATGCACATAGTAATGTAACAAGACCAAGGCACTCCTACATAGATGCAAAACAAATTGGTAAATATAAATTTAATTGAAGCAGCATCATTTAAGATTCATAATTTCTGCAAGACTAACAATGTACATACAATTCTAAAACACAGTTATTCTATAAAGCAAGAAAACTAAGATCATCTGCTCTAGACAGACTTAAAACACATCTGCATGCCAGTGCAACCTCTAGGATATGACAGAAAAAAAAAAAAAAACAGCTTCTAATAAATTGGCTGCACACAGTATTATCATTCAATATGCTCATATGCATGTTGAAAGGCTGCTGGTTTACAACACTACTTAGTTTTCTGCAAGAACACTACTTTTGGCGAGAATGAATCCTTTAATTACATTCATTACATGAGAAGGCATCCCTTCCCATGACACGGGTGTTTGAAGTAGATGACCTTTAAGGTTCCTTCCAATCTAAACCATTCTATGATTCTGTGATTTTATAGCAAGAAACATTTACCTGCAATACCTGAAGTCTAAGGTATAAGCACTGTAACAATGTGCTGAATGTAAACTTACAAAATCTCTCCTTATATTCAGTAGCTGCTTTAAAAAACAAACTTCATCTATGGCTCATAAAAGGCAAAAAAGAAGATGTATTTTGGGAGAGGGGTGAAGTACTGCAGTCAAAGACAATCAGTGTGCACCAATTATCAGACTATGCCTGCTCTAGAAACACATCCTTTTGTGATTTTTGTGAAAGAACAGAAACAGAACTGTTTCATTCCATATCATTACACAGATGTTGCAATATTCTAGCAACAACTGACTTTTGTATTGTTTCTATCCTACTACTTAGCACTTACCCTGCTCTCTTCTAGACTGTCAAAAGGACCCGGAGGATCATCCAGACAAAGAAATTCTCTCACTGCAAGGCTTTACCAAATAAAAGAGAGTGAATTACTTGAAGTACAAAACCAGCAACAACAGTTAAAAATGATCACAAAATGGAGTTATTTGTTTAAGTGACAGAAAGATTTACACTGTCAAATTTACTCCCAAGTATTCAAAACAATGTTAACAAGCTAAATCTCAGTTGTACGTGTTGACCAGGGACAGTATTTAAAATGTAACTAAAAGATGAGTAAGCAATTTCGGAACATGATTTTTCATGACTTTTAAAAATTTTCATAGAATTTGTTGCTAAATGACAACTGGCAAGTTTATCACTTTGGTATTGCAGAGGTTTGAAAAATCCTCCTGGAGAAAATTAAGTATTATAAGATGGATGAAAAAGTATGCTGTCAAAATCCATATGCAGATCCCATCAGGTAGTTATCGGGGGATTTAATTACGAGTACTGAAACATGTTCACCTGTCTCCATTTTGCTAAGATCATAATCCATTGTCACATACACAGTAAATAATTTTTATATATACAGTATATATTTTTATATAAGTTATAAAATAATAGAAGACAATGTGCCATGGATATACTACACAGCCCTCTCTAAACATACATTTCAAACTAATGCATTCCACTTAAAATTGTGTAACAGTTGCCATCCCCCTCTACATTGTTTTGCAAAGGGCAGAAGAAGTAGGTGAAATCCTGTGGTTTACTACAGAGTATTTCAAGCAACTGGCTCATTCTACCTTCCCAATTTAGATTACTTTTCACAGAACTCCTAAACACCTCCAAACATGTCCCTTCAGCCACTTTTTAAAGACTTTCCTGCTCCGTTGTATTCGTTCTTCAAATAACCTCAAATCAGAACACAGTACTCACAATTAATTAGCAAGTAGTAATTTATGAGCAATGCTGTGCTTGCACTCACTACTATAAATCTTTCAATCATCTTCTACTGCAATGAATGCACAAAAAAGAAAAATGTGAATCCAAACTTAATTTCCTGTCTCTTCCCCCCACCTCGATCCGACGGAAAGTTGAGGGCAAAAAGCAGTAATTTTCTGCCTTCCATTCATTTCCTGCATTTGAGGTATTCACAAAGTACAAACACAAGAAAAGAAACTTTCGCCCAGCTACCATTCTAATCAACCAGCTTCAGGTTTGGCAAGCAAAATGAGGAGAAATTTCTTCAAACACACTAATCATTCATTACATCATCACTTTTAGTTTTAAGAAGACTTTAAAGAATATTTATCTAAAATACATGGAACATTTACTTTGTTGCTTGTTTACCTAAAATATGCACATGATGGCACGAACATTTATTTGCAGCCTAGCTTTGCTCTGAGAGTCTGCTCTGACCCTGCTCCCCCCCTCCATGTGTTACACTTCTTCCTTTCATTTAACAAATTGAAGATTCTGCCTTAAAAGCACCCCAGAGATATCTTCTATCCTGTGACAGAGATTGCTGTACATGTGTGCTGGCTGACATCCTCTGCAGAGAGCAGCAGTGCCAGCATTAGGGAGGGCAGCAAGGGGCAGTGTGGCACATGGGATCCCTGACTCCAAGCTGACCGAGTTCCTCCCTTCCAAGCTTCTTATACTGGGTGGAGACAGGACAGCTCTGTCATCTATATAATGCCAGATGATGCTTCTGTTTAGCAGGTTAAACTTCTTTCTCCCATTTCATGAGTTATATAAAATTTTCTCAAACATATTTAACTCTGTGGGTGGATTTCACATTGATCTTTCACTGAATCTTCAATACTACTCAAAACATGAGAAGTCCATAAAACACAAACACTGTATTTAGCCACCTGCATATACCATCCTCCATATTATCTTTAAAATACTTGGTGAATCTAATTTTATTAAAAAATAGGAGACCTCATTTGGTATACCTATCCCTGAAGGGCAAATTTCCCACTGTCAATACAGTACACGAAGCATAAGGAGAAATAAAACAGACTTCTCTACAAAGAGAAAAGACTGTTTTGGTTTTGGTCTGACCCAAGCAGTTTGACTTACTTGCAAAAGTGGAAAAGTAACTGGTGAGCTTTAAAGGAGAATGCAGGGTCAAATGCCCACCACTGTTCATGTGAGGTACAAGTATTAATTTCCATTCACAGTAAATTTATTCTCTGATAAGTGACTAAAAATACTAGATGGATCAAATCTCCCCCTAGGGAGAATTCATTCTAATCACTTCCTGAGGAATGCAGACCTTCACAGATCCAAATACTAGAACAGTATCAACAGGTTATAAAGTTTATTAAAAAAATTAATCTTCATGCAGAGCCCTACATGGACAAGATCAGAATTTTCAAGACCACATTTCAGTTAACCATCTCTGCATTAGACAAAATATGAACTGATTCCACAAACATTTTATTTTAATTCCTTTTTCTATCTGATGAGCAATGCAGCCTAAAAATTACGGTGTGGTTTTTTTGGCCTTAGATTACAACAAACACTATTTTGTCCTATATGGTCCATCACTAAGATACAAACAAGCCAGCTGAAATGCTGAACTAGCTGCAACAATACGAAGCATCAAGACTTCAGATCTATTTAAGCAAGTCCATTCCACTCACTAGTCTCCAGCAGCACAACAAAAGTTACATTTAGGGAACATTAGAGACTGATTCCTTTTCTTTTTCACACATCTACTATTGTGTAATTTAATTATCAGGAAGTTTTTAAACTTCTCAGCTGTATACCTCACCCATATAATCATATTTAATAGCCACTGACACAGAAACTCACAGGTTGAGTCCAATTTCTTTTTGAAAGCATTTAAGCTTTGACATTTCAAAACAAAGCTTTGCCACTCAGCATGACATACTGCAAGATGACTATGAATCATCAAAATATTAACATTCTTTACTTACCTTCCCTATCCCCTTTGATGATTTCATAAGCCCTGTTTAGCCAGCCCTTACCCAAGACAGACTGAAGAGAACTCTTCTTGCAGGGAAGTTTTTCTGTAGCTTCATCTGTTCTTGCTTGCTTTCTCTGTACCTCTGGCAGACACCTCCCTTGAAACTTAAGGTGTTCTAGCATTGAACTACGTGCAAGTACAATTCAGATTCCCAGAGCAGTAACAATTTTTTTCTAAGTTCCTCTAACAATTTTAATTAAACTTTTAACTACTGCTGACTACTGAACTGATTCAGAAAACTAGTGCTATCAATACCAATAGTTATTTTCCATGCTGCAAAAACCAGTTGAGTTCAAATCTGCATGGGTGTACTTACTGTCATTTTGTACTTCACGACATGAAAATTAATGTAAGGCACTCAGTGCCTCAGCATCCTTCTACAATAGTTCATGATGTTCACTCCATTTCCAGATGATTTCAAGATGTTCTGAACACTGGTGTCCATAACTGTGATCTAACATTCCATACATAATACCCCTAAATTTCCATCAATCCTTTTGCCCTTGTCTTTAAACCATTCTATATAAGCCATGTCCAAACAATGTGTTTGTTAGATTTCCCTCTACAGGAGACATTATTGCTTTTTCAAGTATAATTTTTATTTACCTGCTTACCACTGTTTTTTTTTTTTTACTACAAGAAGTACCAAAATGAGACTGACATACAAATCTTTATTTTAAAAACTGAGCAGTCGAATGCCTTATAAAAACATGCCAAATGTAACACTAGCCCTTCTACTAAAAACTAAAGTACATATGAGCATTATATAGTCTCACACCACAGCTCGGCAATTTTACAGTTTAGTTCCTTTAGTAAGTCTGGAAGGAATGTGGTTTGCTTTACAAAATTTCTTCCTCCTTGTTTTGAAGTGTCAGATGATGATAGGTCCTCAGATTCATTTCTCAAAGAATCTCTAGTGCAGCAACCTTAACTTTTTTATTTCTGGTGCTGCAAAAGGTTTTTAAAACTAACTGCTTTGAGTCTAGTAAGTTGCTTACTTAAATTCTCTTCTGGTTTATAATAAAATTATTTTACATTTCATTTGTCAAAATTATGTTCTATTAATTTTCCTGCTTTGGAAGAATCTCCCACTTTGTACGAAAAAAGATACTGTTCAAAGAGATTTTTGCACTTTGCTGCTTAAACACAATACATTTTTTAAACTATTAAGACTTTCTTGATTTGTGGTTTGTATTTACTTATGCACAGCAATCTATAAAGGTACTTCTATTACTATCATGTCATGTCAATTAAAAACCTAGAGTTTAATACACATTTTAAGAACTAATTGCATAATAGCATAGGTACTCTCCATTACGAAAGCCTAACATTTAATCCTAGTTTAAAAAAGCAATATATCAATTCTGCATTAAGCACCAGGAAGTAATGTTCTAGGAGTAAACATGGATTATTCTAACATTTTAAATATTACAGCTTTTAGTTATCCATGTACAATTCAAAATGCTGCAATTTCTCTTTTTTATGTTAAGATGGGACTAATTTAAAAGGACACTGAATAATTCACATAATGACCAAATGCACAACATGAATGTCACTGAAATCTCTCACCATATTGCCCAAAGACACACTGCTGGAGTCTAGGAGTTTTATAAGAGCAGTATGGACAGAAAAAAAGCAAGACAGACAAATACACAAGCAAAGTTTAATTCCCATACCAGTTAGCAATATCCTTGTGAGCTACTAGATTCTGGAGGAATGCCTGCAGTCCCAACTGTCGATCTTCCAAGAAGTCAGGATTGTAGTTATCCTTGAACCAGCGCTTTGGTGGAAGGGCCAACCGAAAGCCTGGAAACATATCTTTTAACTGAAATTTAAATCAAAGACAAAAAAAATTAAATATTTGAGAAAAATACTGATTTTGTCACATGCACTGACTTTACTCAGATTTATGAGATATTTCTGACTTCTGCTAAGTTCAAGCAGAAGTCTCAACCATAAGTACAATCCAAACTAGGGTTTAAACTGTGGATACAGTTCTGTCACTTCCTGTGCTGCCTTATGCAACAAAATACTTTGTATTTTTCCTCAAATTTACCACATAAAAATAGGAAATAAAACTTTTGCTTTGTTATTTAAAGTCTGAGCCTGCTATTTAGAGCCTTTGAATCTAATTTATAGAATGGTTTATTGTCAAAGCCTTCCTCTTTATTTCTGAATGTAATTATTGAGATACATGTTTTACTGAATTTCATCTTGGTATTTGACTTTTCTTTATATCTCTAAGTTTAACTTTGGATGACCAAAGTTCCTTCACCTTTTACCAAGCTATCATTAATATATATATATATATGTAAAAAATATATAAAATTATCCTCTATGTTTCATAAGTCCTCTTAAATTGTTAAAATACTGAATAGAACAGAACCCAGAGAATATAACAAAATGAGTTCCTGTTAGTTGTACAGAAGACTACAGATAACCAATGCTGGGAAAGCTTTTCAACCACACAGATTTCTGCTTAATAGTACGTTTACTTGTCTGGTCACACAGATTATGTAATTTAATTTTAAGGAGAGCGAACACCTACCCACAGATTACTCCTTTTGTGGATTCAGAGTGTAAGAGCCAGCTGCTGCCAGCGCACTAATTTTCAACAGCACAGTCCTGGGGCATCCTTTCTTGAGCACTCCTCAGACACAGCAGGCAAAAACGTGGTCAGACAACTTATTCTGGTGATTGCTTGCTTGGATCCAGCACCTTTCCTATGTGTCTCCTTCCTACATCACCGTGTGACACATGACGCATGTCACACGAGTCACAGTCTTGGGGAGAAATGGCAAACTTCTTGGTTCTTAAGACTGGCCATTTCATTACATGTTCAAACTACTATTATGTTACTCTTCTGCAATTCTCTAATATTTCCTGAGTGGTGGTATGTTTAAGCTCCTAGAGCTGTCATTTCTTATAAAAAGTGTAATATCTTACAGTCCAAAGAGTAAATGTTTTAGGTGCATATTGAAAGATGAAAAAGCTCCAGACACTGACACAAATCAAAAAAATAAAGATTTTTCTTTTAAACAGAAATACTAATACCTAGAAATAATGCTAGAAGTCAAATACTTTTGCCAAAGATTTGATGGCAAAGGCTAAGGACTTCACTTGTAAAATTTAAATATTTATTCTAATAGATATTTAGGCATTTTATTTTTCAAACCACTGATAAGCACACTAAAAAGTCAATGAAGGTAAGCCAATTCTTGACCCATATCTGACACAGTTGATCAAAATGCAAACTGCTGTATGACTTGACTTCCAAAATCTGAGTTGAAATACCAGGACCATCACCTCAAAAGAAGTCAGGCTCATGACAATACCAAGACATTCCTTACTTTAGCATAGTGTGTTTTTAAAGACAGAAATAATAATTTCTTCAGAAAGAAATCTCTACACTAATTCGTATTTAGCAATTTAGTTTTAGACTCCACTAATGCTTCGAAGGTAGCCCAGAAGATATTCAAATAGGTCAAACCAAGGACCCAGAGAAATGTACAAGTTCAAGTCCATATTCAAAATTTTAGTTGAATTAAGTTCTTAGTTGATTAGGCACATTAATCCAAAGTGGTAAGTTATAGAAAAAAATCCCTTACTATGGGTAAAAAAATAGGGCGTGTTATAAGGCTCATGTTGAAACATGAAAGAACATACTAGCAGAAAGTGTGCTGAACTGGCAGTGAAAGATTATTCTTCAGAATGAACAGTGGACAAAGGAAAGTGCAATTGTTTTTCTGCTTTTGATAGCCAAGCAGTATTTACCAATCATAAAAACTTGTGCTTTTCAGACAAGCATTTTTTCCTTTCTAGAGTTCTAAAACTATTTAGCTGTTGACCCAGAATTTCTATTTACCTGGTGTTTCCTACACCTTTAAAGCTCTAATATAGTATTTCACTATTAACTTTGAAGACACTGATAACAACTGAAGACTGTCCAACATAAAAAGAACTTATTTATATTCATGAAACTTCAGATTTATCAGGAACAAATGCAGAGTTTGTTACACACAAAAGGACTAAAAATGGAATGGATCATTCCTGCGGGAGAATACAAGCCCCTAGTTCTACTTCCATGCAGGGGACAAATATTCAAGAGTTAATTTCCTTTATCACAAACTAGGAACAAATATAAAGTTGGAGGCGCACTAACAGCTTCAGATGAAGTTGTTATATCTTCTTTACATCAGCTGTAGTTTTTTCATGTGTCTTTGAAAAAATGAGCAACCATATTTTTCCAGTCATTAATACAGTATGTGTTTTATATGCATTAAAACCAGAAAAAATAGAAGTGACAAAAATATAAGACATGAAATAAGTAAGATAGCTGAGAATTTACCAGTGTAAAATTCCCACCTTGTCATTAAGCCTGGAGAAATCCGTGTACCGTCTGAAAACCACCCAGCTTTCATCTGGACTTCTTTTTACCAGTATTTTGTATACCTGTATGGAAAGACAGGAATATCAGAAAAATGTGCAAAACTTCACATGGCACTGTCTGAAAGGCTGAAATGATCCCTTCTTCTTAATGAAACAAAACTCGTGGATTAAAAAAAAAAAAAAAATCTTAATTAGAGTAAAACAAACCCAAATAACAGTTATCAGTACAAAGAGTTTAAATTAATTTCAAAATTTAAGGAAGGAGTTTATATAATTCCTAAATTCACATAACTATTTCTGTCTGTAAGAAAGCATTTATTGCCTGCAACCCAAGTCCTGGCTATCAAAAAAGTAAGAGAAGTGTGTTTTAGTGATCTACTTTAACCTTTGCTAAATTATTGATCCTCATTGATCCTTGAAGCCAATCTGTTTTTAAGATGACTGCTAATAATCAGGTACTGAGTGTGATATTGTTTCAAAATGTCTCATCTGATTTGCATCACAAGGAAAAATGATGCAGAATAAAATGACACCCTCCTTTGGTTGCATTTGTCTTGAACATTAGGTTTTGTCTTTCCAGCCAAAATATGACTTCACTAGAAACCTGCATCAGAATGATTATACCAGCACTGTATAACTGAAGTCAGATTTAGCAAGACAACAGCACAGCAGTACCATAGTCCTATTTAAAAGTAAATGGACAAAGAAACAAAATAAAAATAATAATAATAAAAAACTTGTTAGGAGGATTGATATTCCAATGAATCCAACAACATACAACTTCAACTAGAAAACATTAGACAGCGTCTAATGTCGTAACCTTACTTTCTCCCAATGTAAGGAAAGAGAGGTTCTGCAATTGTACTGGGTTATTTTTCCCAGTCCGTATGTAAAAAAATAAAATAAAAGAATGAAAAAGATATTTTTAGAATCATAATGATAAACAATCCCTCACTTAACCAAATTCTATTTAAAACATTTTCTAATCTGTTACACAGTAAAATCTCTTCCAGTATTTCAGGCTGTCACAGCAGGTTGTCTTAGCTGATAAATACACTTTTCTTGTTGCAGTTCCAACATGTGATAACCCCAGTGCCAGCCAACTTCTGCACATGTCTGAGACTGTTTCAAACAATTTTGTATGCCATAATATAATAAATTGCAGATAGTTACAGAAACTACAGATAACTATAGTGCAAATTAAAAGCAATTTTTCAGCAAGTACTTCTATGTCTTAAACACAATTTCACTTTCAGGAATCATCTGTGGAAGTCATGGATTGTGACAAAGGAAAAAGTTATTAGCTTTTAAAATTCAAGCTGCAGGACATGCTATCTACAAAATTATAATTAAAACATAATTCTTCTCACTTGTATTTTATGTATAAATCCTTATCTAAATATTGTGTTACTTTCCTGCCATACTAAAAGTATAAGCAATTTTATTTCCATTAATAAAATAAGGAAGTAAATATAAATTATGAAGACTCTTTGGTAGTACACAGTTAAACACAAGAAACTTTGGAATATGTGTGTGAATTTACTTGCTAAACAGTATTCTTTTATTCTACTGTAAGTTCTACAAAAGCATTGTTTAAAAATGTACATGAGAAAAAACTGAATTAATTTCTGAGTAAACATTAGACAATTACAGTGAACTTAACTGTTCCAGGGAGTGCAATCAACTTGTGATTACTGGCCTCAGAATTATGGTCAACCTGAAACAAACATGTTTGGTTTTCCCTCCAAAGTTTAAAGAAATGTGGTTGGGTGTTTTTTGGCTTTTCTTTAAGGTTTGCAATTAACAAATAAGAACTAGAATATTACAAAACCAACTCTCAGTTCCTTATTATAAGATCTTGGGTAAAACCTACAAATTAAGTCAACAAATATACTTGATTCCATTCAATCATGAATTGCTTTATTCCATAAATAAAAAGTAATCAACGAAAATACACCTATACATGATAACATTCTCTGGCTGATTCAGCATCTCATTATCATTTTTACTTGGCCTTAAAAAAAAAAAAAAGAAAGAGAAAAGGGAAAAAAAAAAGAAAAAAAGTGCTACTTAAATATTCCAGGACTGCTAATTCACTTAAGACCAAATGTTTACAAAGAGATGCTTATGGGAGAGAAAACCTACACTGGAAAACTTCAGCAACCATGTACTCCAACATGCACTAACATCTGACTCCTGAAGTTTGGACATCATTCAGATTAATTAGATTCTTATTTTTGGGAACTCTGAGATGCCAACTCTGATTTACAAACAGTAAAAAAAGAACTCAGCAATTGAGTCTCCTCTTTTACAAGTGATTTTAATTTAATTTCCACTGTCTTCCACCTCATCGATTGATTTAGCACTGCAGAAGCAACCCAAATTTCTAGGACTAATTACTTGCTGGCTTTAATGCACAACAGGAAACTGCATGTACAACAGGCAACTGAAAACAGACAGTTAATTATGTGCTTTCAGAAACAAACACAGCAATAGAAGAGAAATAGGGAGGGGCAAAAATGCATCCAAGTATTTTAACAATGGAAGAATGTTTTACTTGTACTGTGACCTGCCCTTCCACATAAACTAAGGAGACAAAGTTATCACTGTTAATACAGTAGAAAAACACCTTACAGGCACACTGGAGTGGATCTTGGCAACGTTGTCAAGAAAGACACAGAGGAGCTGGAACAAGTCCAGAGAAGGGCAACAAGCTGGTACAAGGTCTAGAGGATAAGTCATGTGAGGAGTCGCTGAAGAAGGTGTGGATATTTATCCTGGAGAAAATGAGGCTCAGGAGAGACCTTACCACTGGCTACAACCAGCTGGGGGTCAGTCTCTTCTCCCAGGCAACCAGTGACAGGACAAGAGGGAATAAACTCAAGCTGCGCCAGGGAAGGTTCAGGTTGGACATCAGGAAGAATTCGTTCACAGAAAGGGTTGTTAAACATCTCAATGAGCTTCCCGGGGAGTTGATGGAGTCACCATCCCTGGAGGTGTTCAAGAAACGACTGGATGTGGCACTTTGTGCCATGGTCAGGTTGTCAAGGTAGTGATCAAAGGTTGGACTCGACCTTAGAGGTCTTTTCCAACCTAAACGATTCTGTGGTGTTTTCAGACTAATCCTTGTCAATACAATAATACTGATTGTTGGTTTAGTTTTGAAGGTTATTATTTAAAAGAAATTTTTTAATCTACCTGTTAAAAAAATTCTACGCGCCTCTTATGTTATAAGGCATAAAGATGTTAGAAACTGAAAATCTCAGCAAAAGCCAGGGCATCATTCTCAAATAACTAAAAAGCAACATTATTTTACTTTTTGCAAAAAGAACTTGATCTCAGTATTCTATCTATCATAAAGATTCTGCAATTCTCTAATCTAAAAGAAAACAGGAGGAAAAAAGTTTTGTCTGCTATTTTCTTCTCCTTACCTAGTTCTCATTAAATGTTGTTCATCTTAAGCAATATAATTAATAATCACTAACAAACAGCTTCCACCAGTCCCACAAGCACTGCTGTATTTCTCAAAGAAATATTTCAACCACATCCGCAAAAACAAATGTAGAAATGTATTGATATATTTATGGCATGCAAAAAAAATGAACTGCCAGCCACAGTGCACTTTGAGAAAAATCAATACAAACCAGTTAGGCTGCTATTCTGGCATAAGATATGGCATAAATGACTTCTCAATCTGTTTACAGAACAGATTTCCTCTTACTAGAAACTAAGCTGGGCAAGAAGTTGAAATCTACATATCTGCACTTTGATAGAAATGTTGTAAGTTACTAATAACTGTAACAGGCAAACATCAAGGTTTCTTATACTTAATTTCAACTGAAAGACAACATTTTATTTAGGAAGTTTAACTACACAGTACTTATGCAAGTTCAATTTCACAAAGAATTGTAACTTTGCAAGGAATTCCTGACTTTTCCATCAGAAATTGATACATAAAGCAAAATTAATTCCCTCTATTCCACATACACAATTACAGGAAAGACTGCTTTCCAGTCCCAGTTTTCCCACCTGTATAACAGGAACGGTATTTTTCTGTCAGGCAGTACTTTGAACTAAACTGGTAAACATTCCTGAACTGCAGGATTAATTACTGAAAGACAATGCAAAGCACATTCAATTGTTATCTTGTCATTACAGAATCAACCATACTATGCTCAATACTTACAGTGAATTTTGCCCTTTCCTCCATCACCTCATAGCCCAGTATAGTAGGCGTGGACGGTCGATCTTCCCAGGTCCTGGAATCTGTATTCTGCTCTATTTCTTCTACAGGCTGAGTACAGTATTCTATGGATGTATCCAGACCTGTAAATTTAGTCCTAACAAGTGGACTGCTACATGCAGATGATGTGGAACCAATCTGGTCAGGCACACTCATCTTTTTAAAACTTCCAACTGCAGAGTCCTCCAGCTGTCCTTTTGAGGAGCTGGAACTCGTCGAGATGCTCCCAAAGGAGGAACTTCTTTGGTTTCTGTTCGTAAAGCTGGATGATGAACTTCCAATAGGAATAGGAACAGGAACATATGGTGTTGCCATCCTTCATGAAAAAAACCCCTCAGTTTTTGGTCCAGGAATTTAAGCTTCATTCGCTGTATAAACCATGTTTTCTCTTGTTTTCAGGAACAGTACCTGCAATTAAAGACAGAAAATACTGCTGTCATTTTTAAGTCAAAGCAGCACTAAGAGCTTTGGGAAAAAATCTGTATTAGCTCTGAAATGTTACACAGCAGTATTGATAATAAAACATTTTCACAAGGAAATTGGTTTCATGTAAAATAGTGCTTTTAGATTGCATCTCTACCATCTGACAGCTTTACAAGAGTTCTGTCTTTCATTGCTATTAAAATGGCAAAGAGGTAAAGCAAGATTACAAAAGAAAAAAACCCTTTTGTCCTTTATGACTTCTTGTTTGGTTTTAGCCAAAGTGCTGTTTGGTTTATCCAAAGAGTCAGCAATTTTCGGGCATATAAGAAGTAGTTTTAGGGAGTGTTTAATCTAAAGTAAAGTACAAAAGGTTTTCTCAGAATTGCTTCTGTAAGACATCTGCTGCAGACCACATGAGCCAAACACACATGCAACAATATACATGACATGAATGAAAAGACATGACAGGAAACACTTAGGTGAAAACATATTTGCATATTACATATTCACTGAAGTATAATGGCTCTGTTTTCCTTGCAAGATATTTTTTCAAAACAACCCTGTTGTATATGATGCTGCAGATATTTGTCACAATGTTAAATAGGCACATTTTCTGGAGTCTGAATTGGAGCAATTAAGTTTTACGAGCATGCACATCAAAAGCAGGGTTGTTACAGCAGGTAGTTTTCCATTACAGCAGATTAAAATGGGAAAAAAAATGCAGGGGAAAAAAGATAAATAAACAGTTTAGGTTTTTTTTTTTTTCCAACAAAACCATTTCAAAAGAGTCTTTTGTGTGCATGTGTGTATATTTCTGGAAAAACGCAAAATAAAATTGAGACAGCAGTGTCAAACTGCCAAAAAAGCACTATCTCCTCATTTTAACATAGTACCCAAAGAACAGCTCTTACAAGATGTAAATTAAATGCCACCTCTTTGGATTAACAGGATTTGAGCCATGATCCATTTCACCCAGGAATGTACCAATCAAGCAGGAGGCTGTAGGAAGCTTGTGAAATGGGAAACCGCCAACCTGATTCACATCAGACAATCAATCACCTACTGCAGCAAAAACCAAATGAGATTCCTAATTGCGAGGGTGAAGTGATGCTTTCACTCTCTTGCTCTAAATTAATCTTAGAGCACGTGAATAAAGAAAAGATTTTAAACGAACCAGCACCAGCAAGACTGCACAATGCTCTTGAACAAATTCCTTGAGAGAAGGAAAAAACAAACTTAGTCATTCTTTCAGCTACATCAGGAAGTCTTCACACACTCTTTGTCAGAAAGCTCAGGTAACTTGACCAGGAGAACAATTTCAAACTGGTAGTGATTTCTTGGGAACATCTCTGCTTCACTGTGGAATGAGGCTGGACACTCAGCAGCATTTGAAGGAGCTGAAATGTCAGTATCATAAGCACCTGCCAACTCACTTTGCTGCTCAGGGACAGGATTTGGAGTATCCAGCGGCTTCTGTTGCAGCACAGTCCTGTGCTTGGTTGTGTGAGTGAAGCCACGTGTCAGACACCTGACCTGCTTCAGCCTCACTTAGTGTCAGAGAAACAAGACACACCTGTCTCCGAGGCAAGATGCTCTCCTGGAGTTACACCAAGATCTAAATCACTTTTTTCACCCATATCTCAGTAAGAAAACCTATTTTATGCCTTGAACAATAAGCTCTGCAATAATTATTCTTTAATGCAAGGCATGAAGTATTTTCTGATAAAGTTTCTCTAGCAATATTCTCTGAACAAATAAGTATCTAAATGAAACACTGAAAAAGGTAACTCCTTTTTCACTTGCCACTTTCAGTGACTCTTCCATGTTAGCAGCATAAGGAACTGAGAGCATGCCCTTACACAATGTCCCACCCAGCTATGTTCTTGGGAGGTATAGGATTAAATTCCTGTAAACAGAAGAACCTAAATGAGTCCAGACTGCAAAAAATCAAAGGATCTATATGTAAAAAGTGAATATCCTCTGTTGCATGACTATGAACCTGGAGAAGAAAATAAGCCCACATCTCAGGGAATCTGCTGAAGTTCACTCAGGAGTTTGTGGAATTTTGAAAAGAAAAGAGCTTGTGCTTTTTATGGCTTTATGAAAACCACCAAACCAAACCCCACAACACCATTTTCACTAGTTACACTACTTGTGAAGTGTCTTTCCTAGAATAACTTCTTCCTTTAAAGTAAAATACCAGTCAACAACTTACTATCTTGAACTTGTTCACTTACTACATATTACTCTTAAACACACACGCATTTCTGGGCAGCTGTACCAATACTGGCAAACAAGAGAGCTCAACACAGACTGACCTGAGGATAAGGCCCTTGGTGTTGAGAGGCCAACACCTACACTGTCCATGCTTCAGCAGCTTTCATTTCAGACCAGCTCTAATTTGGTACCACTGCCTGGATGCTTATTAGCAGCTGGCCTGCACTAAGCCTGCTCCCAGGGTACATTTTCTGGTTTAGTTTCCTTTGTACTCTGCAAGGCCACCCCAAATTGTGAGTCAAGGCATATTAAAGGTGATGAAGACACTATTTTCTTCTGAAAAATGTCCTTGACTCAATCTGACATGCTCACAGACAAAAGTGACTGATACTATCAGTGTCACACACAGATTCCTATAATTTTGAAGAGTAACAGAAATGTCTGGTCAGGGGAGGAAATGTCCCACTGCATCACTTAATTAGAATTTTTTTTAATAAAAAAAAGTTATAAGAAATATACAAAAATATTACATTACTAGATTCACAAATACAAATATATGCATAAATACATATGTAAATCCATCTTCAACTGTAAAAGTATCACAATTTCCCTGCAAAATATTTACAGGCTATGAGTTACAACAGGGTTCAAAATCACATCAATCTGCACTTTTTGAAGACTACTAAACATTAGAAAAAAATAAAATGCTCAACCAAGGGTCACAACCCTAGGAATCATGCCTTATCTATGAATTTAGTTTACTGCCAATTCATGCAATAAAAGGAACTGAAAACAATTTAATTACAAGAAATCCTTTTAAACAAACCACATCACTCCCTACTTACCTCAGCACAGTGAGGAGGGTTTATGTGCTCAGTTTGCTCCTACCCTGGCTGCGCAGAACCAGTAGAACCATTGCAGCACATTACACCTACATTAAAAGCAAACCACTCATGACACCCTGAGATAACCCAGACACCGCACTTAAATCTTTGCTTTTTGCAAGAGATTTGCTTCCTATTCAGAACCTGTATTTTGTTTAGTTTGATTCCCAGCTGTGACTTAAGAACGAAAAGGAAGAGAACATTTGCTGGAAGCGCTGAACTGTGAGAACCGAAACAGGATCGGACACTCCCGGGAACCCTGCCGTCACATGCTACAGAGCATGACACCAACTTACTCTGGTGTTTACAGCAGCCACCTCCCTTTTTGTGGGTGAAGCAAATAGGCTGTAATAAAACCACTTAAAAAGGGCTTGCCTGCAGCTTGCAGCTATCGCAGCTACAAACCTTTTTAAGCTAATGGCTTGTATATTCACTGAGAAACATGTAAGCCACACGATTCAAGGATAATAGATTAGAAACAAAACAATCCTTACTTAACAGTTGTAATTAGATTTAGAAGACTTTTAGCTATGCGATGCTATTTGTGATCTGGTTACATATATTATGCCTCTGTTTGGACAAGGCAGACAAACTGACCTCTAATGTTTAGAGTCTAAGTGCTACTGAGGAATGTCAGCTGAAGAACAAGTGGAATATTTGAAGAAACAACTTGCTGACTTAGCTTTCTTGATTTTTTAAAATAATCGTTTTGTGCCGGCTTCAGCCAAGTTACCTAAAAACATTTTTTACCTGTTAATGAAGTCAAAATGGGGCGGGGGGGGGGGGGGG
>VZTX01002524.1:191958-208211 GCA_013400915.1 Pardalotus punctatus | reverse complement strand
GGGGCGCGGGGGGCGGGGCCGCGCAGGGACTACAAGGACCAGCGTGCCCCGCCAGGGAACGCTCTTCTCACTTTCCGGTGGGCTGCGCGCGGTGCATTATGGGGCTCGTGGTTCCGTGGTGTGGCGCTGTAGTCCTGTGGGGTGGGGCTGCCCCCTGGGGGTGGCTGCGCCGCCGTGCAGGGAAGGAAGGCACGGGAGGGGCGGGGGCTTCGCGTTCCTGGTTGCCGGGTGTAAGGAAGGTCCGCGGCTCTGTCAAGTGCGGGCTGTTAACATGGTTTCACCTAGCCCTGCCATAAAGCCCCGCTGTACCGCGTGGTGTGTGCGCAGGACAGCGTAACGGGAGCGGTACTGGCTTGCCGTGTGGAATTCCACGCATAAAAGTGATCTAAGAATTTCCTGGGGGCTGGGGTGGGGGAAGAAGCAGGCAAAATCACTGTTCTTAAACAGCGGTGGGAATAAATCAGTATCTCGCTATCTCATAGTGACTTAGGGTGTAATACTGTGGAGAAAATGAACACCGCCCAGTTTTTGTTAAAAAGTACGTTTTTGTCGTGCATTTTACTTTTTTTATACATAATTTAAAAATGCGGTATCTGCTGCCCGAGATCCCTCCTGGGTTCATGGCTCTGGAAAATACTGCATCTCTTGTTTGTGCTGCGTAACTCATCTGCTTGTTTATCATAAACCCCACACCTTTTGCAGGGCACTGTCACACAAATTGTGCGGCAAAACTGTGCTGTAAGGTGATCTGCAAACAGTATAGGCCTCTGGCATTGCCCATGTAAATACATACTGCCCTGGGGGCTGATGTTACCACGGGAGTCCAATTCTTTTGATGGGATTATGTTCTTCTGATGTTAGGGAATTTCTTCCTATGCTTGCTGTTTTTTTATTTTTGCTGCTTTTTTTTCCCCCTTCTGTGTAATATTGGTTCAGCAGCACATTGGACTGTCTGGAATTAATTTTGAGCTTAGTGTTTTTTCTGGATGCTAGTCTTTCAAGATTTGTCAGAGGAGCTTGTATTCGTTGTGAGTAGAATTAATACATTCTAAAAGTGTTTGTGAAAGACTAGTTCAGAAGCCATGCAATGGGAACTTTTTGGATCCAATTCTGTTTTAAATATGTAGTACTCAGAAGAGATAATGCACTAGATTTTAAAATGCCTTTTAATAATGCTTGTATTAAATCTGAGGAAACTGATTAAATTACATTTTGAAAATTGCACTGCCAAACCAGATATGCTGAGCATATAATTATTATGAACTTTAAACTTTGTCTCACTCAAGATGAAAAAGTTACCTCACATAGAGTAGCAGAAAAGAAAAACAAAATTAGAAATAAGAGAATTCTAATTTCCAGTTGTTCAGAACACTTTTTTTCTGTAGTAGTTGATCGTGTTTGATCATTACAATAATTTAGCATATTCGGTGTTTGAATTTATTTAACTGTAAATAGTTGCTTATAAAGTTTCCTACCTACACAAAGCTACTTTTAAAAAAACTGAGATTTTTGTTTCCATATCTCCAATCATTTGGTAGTTATAAATGCGTGGTTTTCAGTTTGTTTCAGCTAGTCTGCTCTCCTGACAGTTTGTGACATGATTTTATTTTGTTAACAAATTTTTTACCAGCTCCCCGATGATAGGTCAGTTTTCATAACGGCACTGTCAAATGAAGAGGAGTCCTTTCCTATGTCATTAGATGAATACAAGATCTATTTTGTCATAGTGAGCAGGTATAGGAACAAGGCGTGAAGCTGAATTTCTTTGGTTATTTGGACATTTCAAGGAAGTCAGTGGGATTTTTGGCTGCTGAGGAATGTGGGCTCATTTGCCTTCATGTCACAAGGTTCTATCCACCCACAAAATCCTCAGGAATGATTGCCGGTTCACTGGCGGGAGAGAAACTATTCAGGGTTAAGGTGAATTAAAATTGGGTCTGTGCTCTTTCTCCTTTTCTCTTTGTAGTAGCTCTTCCCTGTGAGCTCCGGCTGTGACAATCCGGCTTTGGGAAAGAACGGCTTTGCTTCGGCTGCTTGTGTAAGCAGAAAGGGCTGTGCCTACCATCGCAGGCGAGATGAGCCACCCTGTGGCAATACGCTGCAATTTGCATTTATTCAGGCGAAAGGGCGACAAAACTAGTTGCTGAATACGTAAAACAGTGGAAAGTATTTGCTGGCTTTTTTTCTGCACATATTGGTACCAGATGTCATGTGTGTTCTGCTTCCATTTGCTACTTATTTAGTTTTCCAGAGGATTGGTTTATATATTATAGGCCTGATTGAAATCTGTGCCGCCACTGTAATCCTGTGTGCCAAACCCCTGATTTTTCCTAATGCTGGCTGGTTCACTAGCTTAATTTAACCTTGTTTAGGGGCTAGGGCTTGCAGAATCAGGAAAGCCTATTAACGTAAAAGAACTTTATGTAACCTCTGTGAACTTCCCAGCACTTTCTCTGCTGGGAAGAAGAATGCAGGAACTGCTAATTCTGTAAAACTAGTGGTTCAGCAATGCCACCTTCTGTTGTAAAAGAATAAAACCCAAGAAAATAATCCTATAGGTGAGAACGTTGGGATAATCTTATTGAATTGAATGCAACTTCTTTTGTGCTAGTTGAGGCATAATGTGATATGTTTTCAAAGTCCCACCTGCTCCCATGATCATGTGAAACACTGAGGGTAGTGTTTCAATCAGGTTATGGGATTTAGGTACTCTAATTGCATTTCAATTAGATGTAGGCACTTAAATTCCATTGTAGTTTAGAATCCATGCATTCAATCCCATTATATTCCAATGGGATAGGGACCTTTCTTTCTCAGGATACTGTGAAATCTGTGACTTGGAGGATGCTTGTTTTATGACAAAACAGCCAATTTTCTTTCTCAGCTGTAGAGTGTTCGGTGTTAGAAGTGATGGAGCTGCTTCTAAAGGCAATTATTTAATTCCTTCCAAATTCTAAAAACTTCACAACTTTAGGAATGCGCAGCTGCATATTTTGAAAGTAGATATAAACATTGAAACTGGGAATTTTGGATTGGCAGGAATTTCATGTGGGCATCCAGATCCTAAGTTGTGATACTTGTAATACTTTCAGCAGTTGCCCTGTCGTTCTAATGTATGCCCACTTCAGAGGTGGTGTATCAGTGTGTGTGGATGTCATATTTTAATACTTCCTGTGTCTATGTGGTGTCTGCACGTGTTCACAAGCACCTTGACTTAGGAAAGGCTAAAAAGCCATGACCTTTTTCACTTATCCTTTGAGAGCTATGTCATTGGAAGGTTGTAATTCCCCATTTCAGATATCCAGAAAGGCCTGGGGGGGCGGTAAGATGTGGGATTTAGATTCTATCGTGGGCTGGCTCTTTGCAGGCTCAGTCTGACTCTCTGATTCTCTGCTCAGTGCCTGACTGTGTTCAAGTTTCCTTTGAAATCATTGCAGGGCCCCTCGCCTGTGCAATGTGGGCTCCTGGAAGCCTGCAGTCCTTATTCAGAGTCTAAAGTAGCATCCTGACGACTAGGCTTTCCCAAAGTCCATTTTTTTTTTTTTTAGCTCTAGATCTTTATGGTTTCTAGCTCAGGTTTTGAAGTTCAGACTTGACCCTTGACCATGACTTCAAGTGTGGGATACTGATTACCCCTTTGGCACCTAACTGATTAATCCCAGCCTGGTAACATCTGTATAGTATCTTCTGATGCTTGTCATGAACCTTACTTGTAATATCCTGTTAAACCTAAATTGGTTCCAATGTGGTAATGGTAATAGTTCTTTTATGGAATAAAAGTAGACTTGATAGGTGTCTTGTGGAATACCAGGTTCACATGTGTAGTTCAGCTGTTGTGTATTATTCTGGCAATTCACTGAGTTACGAATGGGACTTAACAGTTTTTTATTCAGTTATGCCTGTTGTGCTTCTCTCTTACATAGGAGTCCTCAAGTAAAAAAGCAGAAGCCTCTAAGGAGTTAAAAAAATTTCTGCCTGCCAGAGGCTAAGTCTACTTTGAATTATATTTCCCTCAGGGATTGCTTCTGAGTGGAGAAACTCATGGATATTATGGCCAGAATTTTCAGATGAATGAACTATAAATGTGGACTGTAAAATAATTTGAGTTATAACATTTGCTTCTGTCCAGTCACAGTTATTAAAATGCCTAGAAAACTGTGTCCTTCCTTCCTTTTTATTCTCACCATTAGCATTTTCAGCCCCTGTCCTGGCTGGGTATATCTTGCTTCAGCTTTAAAATACACAAGTAGTTAAGATCACCAACTGCTAGTAATGATGTGTCATTAATAAATAGAATCATAGAATCATCAAGGTTGGAAGAGACCTTCAACATCCTCCAGTCCCACCATCCACCTAACACTAAACCATTTCAATCAGCACCAGGTCTAGACACTTCTTAAACACTTCCAGGGATAGTGACTCCTCTGTCTCCCTGGGCAACCTACTCCAATGCTTGACAACCTTAACAGTGAAAGAAATTTTTCTAGGATCTAATCTGAATCCTCCCATCTCAGTTTAAGGCCATTTCCTCTGTTCTTCTCACCGTGGGCCTGGTAGAGACTGGCCCTGCCTTACCACAACCTCCTTTCAGGGAGTTGTAGAGAGTGATAAGGGGCTCCTCGAGCCTCCTTGAAGCTAAAGAACCCCAGGTTCCTCAGCCACTTCTCCTAAGAGTTGTTTTCTAGGCCCTTCATGGGCCTTGCTGCCCCTTGCTGGACACACTCCAGCACTTCAATGTCTTTTTTGAAGTGAAGAGCCCAGAACTGAACATAGCACTTGAGGTGCAGCCTTACCAATGCCAAGTACAGGCACACACTCATCTGCAAATGAGAAGCTGGGAATGCTGGAATTGTTCAGCCTGGAGAAAAGAAGGGTTAAGGGTGCCTTGCCCACATGCAGAAACACCTGATGGGAGTGTGCAAAGAAGTTAGAGCCAGGCTTTTCTCAGTGGTGCCCAGTGACAGGACAAGAGTCAGAGGGCACAAGTGGAAATACAGAAAATTCCATCTGAATGTAAGAAAGTACATTTGTACTGTGTGGGTGATCAAATGCTGGAATAGATTGTCCAGAGAGGTAGTTGCTTGATGATATTTAAAACCTGACTGGACACAGCCCTGAGCTACTTGCTCTAGCTGACCCTGCTTTTAAGCAGGGGCTGGGCTAGATGATTTTTGAGAGGTTCCTTGCATCAGCAACCCTTCTGTGATTTTGTGAGCTTAGAGATCCACCATCCCCTGTCGCTGTGGAACAAAAAGGTACCAGGCACCATTTCTATTTCTGTTTTCTTAAAAGCATCTACTCTTCAAAAGAGTATGGGAGCAAAAATTGTTCTCATTTGCTGTTGTGTGATGAAAAAAAATTCAACTTGTGCCAAGTTGACAGGTAATCTTTGAATGTACTTTCTGATACTTTTTTTTTCTGAATAAGGTACTTTTTTCTTGCCTTCTTTTTTCTTCCCTGTAATCATTGTGAAAAGAACATTGTAAGGAAAACCCAGGGAGCAGAGGATAAGGAATTATTGTTAATTGAGTAGACTACATGTTTTCTTTTCAATCTAAAGAAAAGTATTATGGCAGGGATTTTGATTGAGGAGTCATATTCATGTACAATAGTGAGTTCTTTACATGCCTGTGAAGCTTCAAGTTTAAAAATAGTTGGTTTGCTCTTAGCTAAAAGTAGTGATTTGAAATGGTCTTGGTTTTACATCATTTAACCATTTGCTTGCTTTTGTTGCAGGGAAGAGGTGGTTCTTTCCCAGTTAACGCCCTTTTGGACACAATGGTACCCTGGGTTTTAATGTGACATGACAAAGCTTCTTGTCCTTTGATACAACTTTTGTTGAAGGTTTTATTTTTACTTCCTAATGTTCTACAGCTTACTGTTTCGTGTGGCACAATGTATTTTAGTATTGATTTGTGAGAGCCTGAAAAGTATTTCTTTCTCTGTGGGGTAAGGAGAAGAAGCTTGGTCTTGTTAAAACAGAAGTGGACACTCAAGTGGGACAGATTGTTAATTGTTTCCCTTGTTTCTCTGTGACCTTGGACAAATCACTTAAATTTCACTTTATTGTCGATTCCCAGGTTTTGCTATAGGCTCATTCAGCAAGCTAACAAAATTGTAGTGAATATAGTTTTTTTAATCTGAAAGGCATCACTATTACTCGTGCAGCTCTGTGTTCTGAATTTAAAGCGGTGCTTGTCTTTCCTGCACAACACAGCTCTGTTACAATGTGTTCCTTCTGCCCAAAATCCCTAATACAGTCCTACAAAGGACAGCGTTCATTACTGTATCCTGTCCACAAAGGATATAAGTTTCACTGTTTTTTAACAATAACACAGAAACCTTTCCGTTTATTTCCAAAGTTCAAATAACTGCAGTGGTGTGAAACAGCTTTGTCTTGGAGAAACATGTGTCGCATTGATATGGAAATGAGCACACCCTGTGCTTCAGGAAGTGCCAGGGTGGCAATGTTCAGTTAGTTTTAGAGTTAGTTTTAGATGAATATTATACAATAGTATACTTCATTTATGGTAAAAGGTCCTGCAGATAATTTGGACTTCTGGCTTTGAAGAAGAACAAAACCTCTTCTTCTGAAGGAATTTGTTTTCTGTTGTTTTCTGTTTATTACGTCTTTTGGTCTCTTTCTACTTTACCTTTTGAATTACAATTAAAGGGTATGTTGCACACTGCTACGTTAATTAAGCATTAACATTTGCAGGCCATTCTAGGGCTGGAGGCTACTGTTTAGAGGTTATTATTCTTCCTATCTTGCAGAACCCAGAAGTGTGCTAAACATTTGCAAAGACATAGAAAAACATTGCTATTTTCTGGATGGGTTTGTAATTTTATATTGAACAGGAAGAAACAAGTGATGAAAAAAACTGTTTCAGACAAGTTGATAAGAGAGAGCAGGGTTTATCACAGGAAGATCAATCACTTACCTGAGGCCTTGACTTAGAATTTATTATCAGACGGTATTTATCATGATGGATGATTACATGGGCAGACTTTTTTGAGGAGAGATGAGGTCTAGAGGGAATGCCTTAGCAGATCTGAGCCATGTCAAGTTTCTCTGAGTAAGTGTGTGTAAGGAAGGTAGGTGTGAATAAAGAAACCCCCAATCACAGAAACTGAGAGGCAAGGCCACTGCCCAGTGTTTTCTGCACTACTTGTCTTGCTGTTGAAAGGAATAAGGGAGTGTCTTTACAAACAAATGGCTGGTAAAGATAAGACCTGAGTTTGCTGGTAAGATAACTTTGATACTGAGAGATAGAAGAAACAATGGGTAGGATTTCCATAGGAATTTCCCTAGTTAGATTTACCCGAAACTGTGTTAATAAACTACAAGAACAGAGACACAAGAAGAAGAAGAAAAGGGGGATGTATATTGGGGATGTCTGTGTTAAGGGGAGGGTGTATGTTAATTAGGCGTTCCGGAAAATCTGTACCTCTCAAGTACCTCAGCCAATGGGGAAAGAGAGAGGAAAACTGCGGTCGGGAATTAGGATAAAAGAGGCTGCGTCCTCTAGCAATTCGAGAGAGACCCCATAGGATATGCCCATGCCCTCTCCCTTTATTCATGAATAAAGTTACAGGACTCCTCTGTCTCCTTTTTGGACATACACCTGTGGCGTTTGTGGATTCATTTTCCTGGCACTGTCATCTGGACATGGTTCCAGGGTCTGGAATGCCAATCCCTTCCTTCTCAACTACCCACATACCGAATTTCCCAGAGAATGTAAGAGTATGAGAGGGAAGCAGAAGTTGGGGTGGTCTCAGCGTGCTGGTAGGATACAGCCACGTCGCATACCAAGACTGGGGAAGAGTCATGGATGCCACAGTTTCAAGGCAGTAGTGGTAGTTTCACCTAGAAACATAGACACTGCTGATTACTGGCATATTGCAGCATTCACCAAAACTCAATAATTTTAAATGAAGGGGACAATTAGACAATTGTATGAATGAATGATATCCTTTATGTGCTCATGAGGAAGGCAGTTATTAGGATGCCTTTTGAATGAAAACATGGCTGTGGGTGGATGTAATGAGAACAGCAAGTGTTGCAAGTGGAGGGTGAGATGGCAAAAAACAAGGGTGGATGTAAGGAAGGTAAGCAATGTTAGATGGAAGATTTGCTCTCAGAAATTTCATAGGTATTTCAAAGGAGATACCATATGCAGTGGGACAAAGCCAGTATTAGAATGGTTAGGTTTTAATCAGAAATTGATACTGCCTTTCACCACTACAGGCATTAATACCCACATCACCACAAATGCATACTACCAGCATAATTGAAAAAACAACCTTATTTTTGATAGTGTTACTTTCATAAGTGTTCCTAAATGGTCTTGTGTTAGTCTGACTCACTGTATAATACTAAGGATGTGAAGTTTCAACATGAAGACCTACCTTGTCTTACTAAGTCCACAATTGACACTGCAAATAATTTTAATATTTTAATAAAGATACAGAAAAAAAGAAGAAAAGCAGTTAGATAATTTGAGATATAATTCAAATAAGTTTTTAAATATACATTTTAAAATCTGTAAAAATATGTAATACAATAAAAAGTAAGAAGTTTTCATTTATTCAACATCTAATTGTTTTCCTTTGTATATAAAAAGGTTTTAGAAGGGAGTTCTTGTTAAACTGTATTATAGGTAGTATTATAGACTATATCAAATGTCTTTTTTGGAAAAAGAAGAATGTACTTGGAAAGGATTCCAGCTATTGTTTTCCCTAAGTTTATGCTCTGATGTAGTTTTGTTGGGAACCAAACATTGCACTTTTTATTGTTGATGCTTATTTTTGTCTTGCAGCTTCATGAGTTCAAATGACAAGCACACTATGCCATCTCTGCATCCAGCCCAAAACCCAGGCTGCGCTGCATCAACCACCTTTGAGGGCATGGGTTGACAATGAAATAAAAGAGGTTCTGTCTTGTTTGCTAAAACAGATTTGCACCAAAAAGTGAAATAAGAAAGAACAAAAATAAACCAAAGCAAGAAAAAAATAAGAAGAAATGTTACATATAGGACCAAAATCCTATGTTCTGGGTTATGCTGCAATTAATCTAAAGAGCAGTGAACAATTATGGGAAAAAGGGATTTTTCTTACTCTGTACAATGTAGAATATAGGATTGTACACGACAAGGCTCCTTGCCTGGCATTAAATAGAGCTTCTTTGGTGTGAAATGAATTGTGTGCTGTAATTTGAATGTAGCAATCTGATGATTGTGCAGGAGAGATGGTTGAGAGGAAGCATAAATAATAACCTTACTATTTCTTTCTGACATGTAGATCATGCTGCACATTAGATGACGAAGATATTTCTGTCCTTTGATATCCTGTGCTCTCACAACAAATTATTGTACATCAAAGAAATGAGCTCTGAGTCAAAATGATAGTAAAAATGATGAGCTAGAAAATAATGTAGAGCTAGTACCTATGAAATTACTGCAAATATCTGAAGAAATAGGGTAAAGGAAATTGCTCCCAAAGTTGTTCAAATAACTTAAGGTGCTGTCTGGGAGATGACTATTAAAAATGAAATGTGATTAGAAGCTGAAGTTTTTGAAGCACTCTCCGATACCATGTTACAAGCCATCTTTCCTTAACCTCCTTACCTGATGAAAGATTTAGAAAGACTGTAGTGGGGGCAGCTAGAGGGCAAAAAGGATTGCCAATATCATAAAACATTTTTCTTATTTAAATCATTAGTCCTTTTCCAGCCATGTCAAGAGTAATTTGAAGTTGTCATAGCCAGGAGCGTATTCAGTGGTCTAGGTGGTATGAATTGATTGTTTTGTTCTCACTCCTGTTAGATATTTGCATCACAAAAAAAGGTTGCTTGAAGCAATAGCACCCAACTGATACGAAAGAATAAGCAATGGTTGAGGATTCATTGCAGAGAGAAAATTGTAGTTAACATGACAGACAGTCCTTTTAGGAAAAAGTTAAGTGAGTGATGTAGAGTAGTAAGGAAATTTGTCCTTTTTGCTGACTAGATTCTTGTGCCATCTGGTCTAGTGTCACATCAGTGGAGTGCCTTTCCTACCCACTTAGAAACAAGGCTTCTCTTACCTTTGTTTAGCCATCTAAATTTATGTTCAAAGGGGTTGTCCCTAATAGCCCACACTAAACAAAAGCATTTTCAGAGGTCTTTGGTTTCTTTGACATAACCTTTTTCTTGAGATTTTTTTTGGGATCATTTTGCACAGGTTGTTCATGTACATAAATGTTGAACTCTAGTTCATGCATGCTGGTTCCCAGTTTTGTTCATATAGCTAGAGAGAAAATGCGTGCAAGAGCTCTTAAGTAGAATGACATACAGGTTAAATTTTTCCGTGAGAGCTACAAGATTAAGAGCAGAGATTAACAGAAGATGCATTGTGTATTCTAGTATACCCTTCCTGTTTAAAAAAAAAAAAAAGAAAAAGGCAAAAGAGGAGAATGTGACATTTTAGTGAATGTTAAGTATTCATGCTGAAAATATTAGTGATGGAACTTACTCTGAAGGCAGAAAGCAGTGTTTCCTGTTACTTAAGAGCATGGACTTTCCATGACTTCCTGCAGTGAAAGCTTGTCTATAATAACTTTTCTTTCTGGAGCCTTAAATTAGTTACTGAGGTGTCTATTTCAGTTTTGGAGTCAATAAAATGGGCATAACAGTACTTTCTATCTCCCTCAAAAAATGTTACTTAAGAATTCAGTGTTGAATTACAGGTCAACAGTGGCAGGTATGTGCTGTATGTGCTCACAGGCCCAGACTAGCACCAAGATCTTTTGAAGTGGGTGTTACACACTTAGCTTCAATATCTAACTATTGCATTTCTATCAGCCAACAATTGTAAGTTAGAAATTTTTCAGCTGCTGCTTTTGAGCTTCCTTTTTGGCCTCAATTTTTTTTCTTTTTCTTTTTCTTTTTTTTCTTTTTCCCTTTTCAAAGGGAAAATACGGAGGAGAAGGGTTACTCTAAGCTGTGCTCTTGGTTATATATTTGGATGTTACGGAAAATTGAAAGCAAATTATTGCCATGTTTTATTAAAGCTCCATGTGTCTGGACCAGATGTTTGTTCTAGAGCCAGTGTTGCTAATGAGGAAAGCAGTAACTAACCATAACATGATTGATTTCTGGGTGAAGGTCCATCTTTGCCTCTACTCCTAGCAGGTATGCACTTTCTGTATTGCAGAGAATTCACATTTTCCGTATTGAAAAGAATATTATATAGCCTATCCACTACTTAGGGAAGAAAATACGCTGGTGAATACCAACAGATCAGCACTCTTTCTTTAGGACCACATCCATCCTTATTTAGTAAATGTATCTAGAAAGTGACAAGTGAGTTTTTTGATTACACTTATTTTACTGCTTCTGTTGCCTTGAAGTGTGAATTGTGATTGCTTAGATAAATGCACTGAAACACTGTCTGTTCCCACTTTGGCTTCCTGAAATACCTCATTATGTCTTTCAGTGAGGTACTGTTTTGTAATTTGCTGCATCAGTCTCATTGTGTGAATCTCTACACATATCTCAGCAACCTCTTCAAGAGTGATGGGTATGGGTACCATTTCCCTCTGCTTTCCAACAGTGAAAGGAAAATGACCTCACAAAGCTGTGTGAAATTAGAAGACTAGCTTTTTCTGTGCTAACTCCCTATTGTTACATGTGATTTTACTCAGTGTGGTTAAAGAAAAGAATGAGGCATCCCAGCTTTCTGGGTGGTCTGAAAAATCTGTTCTCTCCCCTCAGGTTTTCCACAAATGTACCTGAGTTTTCCTTTAAGTCTCATATCTGAATTTGAGAATCCCCACAAAGGAAAGGAAGATTCAAGCAATCTCTGACTGCAAGTTTTCAAAGCTGGAAATAGGACTAATGGAATCTCAGTGGGTGTCCCTAAAAGATATTGTAGTGGTAGGTGCTGAATAGAACATGCTGTGTGACTTGCTGATGAATGCTGGGATATTTACTTAGATGTACGATCAGCCATACTGAGAGCAGATCAATAATTCAGGCGCTTCTCCTGGGTGACAAAATTGCTGTCTTCCTGTAGCTGAGTTAGTGCTGAAAGGTGCAACAAGATAGCTCGTATATTTTCAATAGGATTTTTTAAATAAAAGGCAATAAATTTATTATCTATTCTATAAAGTCATCATAAAAAAAGGGATAGTGTGTAATAAATTGCCCATCATTTCTTTTCAAAAAGGCTTTCTAATGAAAGATTAGCACTAACTGAATTTAATCACACTGGAAAAAAATTGACAATTTTCCAAAACTTTTAGATCTTGTTCATAGTTATTCTACTTTAGCACTTCCTAGATTTCTATCTCACCTGCAGTATTTCCACTGTTTTTTAAAATTACTTTTTCCTAAAGACCAGAAACTACTTCTTCCATTATGAACTATAAGTGTATGTAGGCAAAATTTTGAATCTTGGCTAACTAGTCCCACTTACAGAGCAAACTTCTTTTTTGCATCAAAAAATACATGGTCATATTAGCTGTTAGTAATGTATAATTCACTCCTTAATCTCTTTCTCCATATTCTCCTATCTTAGCATTACTTTTCCTGTTCAACTGAAAAAGCTTTGCAATTTTGGAGAGTTTGGAAATTTTTTTGCATCTAGTCTCATTCTAAATTTATCCCCACTTAATTGCATATGCTGTCTGCTTGCTTAGTTTAAATCTCTTCTGTTCTTGATTGCATTTGCTATCATCTTTAGCTATGCTTTCAATTAAATATAATCTGAAATATTTGGCATTATCTTTTTGCCTGATTTATTTTCTGTTTCTTTTCTAACCCTTAAAACTAAAGCAAAGCAAAATTTGCCTGACCTTTAGTTAGGTTAAAATCCCAAAAATGAAAAAGACATTGTTAAATAAATGGGTTCATATTGGTTCTGACAACAGTGTCTTCTGTTTCTACTTAATTTGCTTTGATATGTTTGAATCCATTAAATTATTTCCATTGGAGAAACTAAAAAAAAAAAAATGTAGTTCAATGCAGAGTAAATACACTGACACGTAAATTTGCATCTGATACAGTTAAATACACTTTACTTTTTATCCTCCATGCAAACAGAGGGTGCTTTCAAGGGCAGTGACACAAAAAACTTGGCACCAGTCAAGTACGTGAAAATTGACTGGTTTACTTTTAAAAAGTCTTTATAGATTTCTCTAGACACTTCTGTACATGTTGTCTGCAGGCTGGAAAGATTTCTACCCTCAGAAACTCTCTGTAATGAGCTGAGACATCAGTGCATTTTAGCACTGATAAAATAACACCCTGTCAAATACTGGATGGTGGAGGGACAGTGAGTTGATCACTCAACTGACTGACCAAGTCACAGTCTTAAGATTTCAGGGTAGAGGGAAAAATATTGTTTTTTTTAATGCTTTCTCCCACTTTAAGGTGCCAAGCAGTCAGGTGATATGAATCCAATCTTTTTAGGAGATAGTTTTTTGCCCAAAGTCGCTTTTACATTTCTATCTTATACGTGGTTCATGTTTAACTCTTTTATCTTATATATGATTGGTAGAACATGAGCTCGTTTCCTTCAGAGTGAGTTCTCTCAGGTGATGCTTACTTTTTTCCATGACAACTTGCTCTTGCTAAGTTTTGAGCTGTTGTTCTTTGGGCCCCAGTCATGTCTCAATGTTTAAGATAGACTTTAATAAAGTTTGTAATAGAAAGTGTTAGGAAAGCTCATATGGTCTCAGTGACTCCCACTGGTGGTCTCAGGGCTGCAGCTGCTGCTATTGTAGGGTATTTTCCTTCCCCCTTTTCTCGACAAGGATCTACATCTGGACGTTTGAACCTCTGATAAAGGAGTGGAGCACTGTTAGGTTGCTTTTGTTCCTGACACTTGGCCATGCACACCCATTAGCCCCTTGTCCTCTGTCTGTTGTGCACAGGAACACCACCTCTGTACCGTGCTAATGACTGTGTGGTATGCATGCACAGCTCTGGTTTTGATCTGACATTCATATTTGCGCCCATTTCAAGGTCCTTTCATACTGCCAGAGCAGTGCAAATGGGCAGTTAGTGGAGTGCACCTATGGATTAAGCCCCCTTTAAACAGAAAGGGTTCAGTTCTGTCACCCTGACTCATTTCAGGTGATACCTTGCTCTACAAATGCTTGTAAGTTCAGTGCATCTGTTTATGTGATAAAGTGCTGTTTATGTGAGAAAGGGTGACAAAATCAGGGTGTTTGCACTTGAGCCCAGTGTTAGGATATTAACTTGCTCTGTTACAGAAGAAGAGCTGTCATAAAAGAAATGTTTGATGCTGGGAGAGAAAGAACAAATCAGCAGGATAATGCACCTATAATCTATAGCTGTGCTGGCAAAATTGGCTGCAGAGCTCGGGATTAACTCTAGTGGGTTGCTGGCATCCAGTTAAGCTGGATGGCTTACCTAATGCAAACTGATTTTGATTGGTAGCAGGCAATTTGGCCAAAATGCCTTCTATTATATTTTCAAGGATGTTCCCCATAGAAGAAGACATTGCTTTGAAATGTATTTGTTTAGAAGCACTTGCATCCACAGGGCTAGTATTACCTATAAAAACTCGAGAATAAAAGTTTGCAAGGAGTCTCTGTGCATAACAGACTCTACACTTATGAACAACATTTTCCCAGCATGCATAATTCTAAATATTGAATGATGGCAGTTACTAAGGGCATTTGAAGAATGATGCACTGAGGAGTGTTGTCATATTATATTAGTTATGGGTAATAGCTGCTGACTTTAGAACAGTGATGGGAAAATCAGACCACTTCAGAAGTTCAATTTGGAAGCTGGGAGAGTCATGCAAGGTGACAGATCTGTAACCAATGTAGGAAGTGTCTTGGAGGCAGATAACTGCTGTTTCATGCATAAGTAGTCAGAGTCCTAATATTTTTTATATGCAAATCAATGTCAAAATTCTGGTTAACCTGATTAGGATCATCTCCTTGCAGGAAAGGATTTTCTGTTGCTACATCACAGGTAAGAGTTATAATTACATTTTAGATGGAGAAAAGTTATGAATTCCATAATTTACATAATATGTTAAATTTAGCAGCCCTGGGAAGGTTCTTATATCCGTTATTGTCTGTATAGAACAATTCTTGTTCAGAGAAACAAATGAAGAAGGTGCTCATCTGTGAATTTAGGAAGGCAATTTGAATTGGTATGCATGGTGTGCGTTTGTGCTGATCCTGCATTATGCATTTCTCATAGATGTATCGCTAACTTCAGCTTACATTTGGTGAGAATACTTTGAACATTCCAGAAAACTGCTTGCTCATCTTTGGTAGTTTGCCTAAACCAGTGTGATCTCCATAGCTAATGATGCTTAAGGTTTTTTGTTGCATCTCATCCCTCACTTACATGGGGTCACCTTTGCCATTTTTGAAGAAAGACTCCCACAAAAGAAGGGTGTTCAGGAGGCATTGACAGAGACCTGCAATATGTCTCAGGGAGGAAGGAAGATTCTCTCTAATCTGTGCTATAAGTAATAAAATGTGGCCAGGCAAATAATTTTTCTTCTCTGCAAAAGTTCAAATAAACCATAAGGGAGATATTATGAACTCATCCAGCATATAAAAAACCTCATGTTCTCATTCACTCACAAGGTGACAATAAAGAATTTATTTTGTGTCTAGCATATTTATCATTTTTGGATGTCAGAAGTATTGCTTTCTGTTATCACTTTAAAAGATTTTCTGGCAAACCCCTCACATTTTCCAAGGAAGATATGTATTATACCAGGAAAATAATTCTTTTGCTATCATAATATAATCTATATTTTAGAATGGAATTAACTATATTCACAAAGAACTGTTTTTAGCATCTGGGTACCTAGATTAGGAGTGTTGCCAATGTAAACAGAATTTTCAAATGGGAAAATTTTATAGATATGGAATTACCATGGACTATGTAGTGGCTTCCTGAATGCAATAAATTATGTCAGCGCTCAGATTTTCATAAACTGTGCCTAGTTAGGAAGAAGTATATGTTGCAGTGAGGTTGGTTTAGTAGGTTGTTTGGCTCAATATGGAACACTCAATGGTCTTGGCAAATATATAATTTTGAAGCTACTTCCCCTGATTTGTCTCAATTTGTTATGTCATTCCCCCTCTCCAAACAGTGAGACTCCTATTTCTAGAACAGATCTAGTGTCATCACTAACATTAGTCCTTAGCTGATAAAGCCAAACATTAATGTGTTTTTTTGGCCATTTGTTGGAGGTTGAGAGGTGTGGAATCTT
>VZTX01002524.1:39401-191744 GCA_013400915.1 Pardalotus punctatus | reverse complement strand
GAGCTCCTGCCCCACGTCTGCTGCACGCCCGCCATTGCCCTGCCCGCCCCGCCCCGCCCGCTGCCTCTGGGCACTTCAGCACTGCCCGCACCCACAGAGCTGACCGCGCCACAGCGCCCCCTGCAGCTGCGCGGGAGTCATCGCACCCGCCCTGCCCGGCCGGGAGCCCGACAGCGCCCCTGCCGGCTGGGACCGGAACTGCACCAAACGGGAAAAGCGCTTGGCAGCCCAGAGACTTCTGTCACTGCATCTTCTGGTTTTTGTTTGTTTGTTTGTTATTGCTACTGTTGTTATTGATTGTCTGCCTTGCCATAGACACGAGTAAAGAACTGTTATTCCTTTCCCCATATCTTTGCCTGAAAGCCCTTGATTTCAAAGTTATAATAATTCGGAGGGAAGGGGGTTCACATTTGTGGGTTTTAAGGGAGGTTTACACCTTCCTTAGCAGACACCTGTCTTCAAACCAAGACACCATTGAAAATGACAGAAGTGTTTTTCTGGATGCACTCTTTCAAAGTAATTTCTTTGCTTCTTTTTTCCAGTGCTACTTTTTGCTTTTGTAAAACCCGATTTTCTTTAAGTGGTCTGGCAGAAAAATGCACAGGCTACTGTTTAGATTATTGCTCACACTATTTTAGGATTAAAAATGGAAGTGTTGTGCTTTAGTGTGCTATTGAGTATTTACACTGATATGCATCCTTCCTTATTAGCCTTTTTTAAGAATTTTAAAGGAATGAAAAGCAGAAAAATGCACAAACTTTGAATATATGAATTCCTATTGTTATATCTTGTATAGTTCTATTCTCTAAGTAGTAAGGGTCATGCTGATTGTAAGTACACAAGAACTGTGCCATTTTTAGTGCTTAAAGTAAGGTTTGATTTTGTGTCTTTAGACAGATCTGGCCCCTACTTCTTTACATTTCAAGCAAAGTAGAGTATACCTAAAATTCAGAAATAAAAATAGAGCATAGTATGCCCTGAAGCTGTATCCATTATATGATGGTAGGTGTTACTCATGACAAGATTGATTGGATTATTACCTGGCCTACTTTTTGTATAATTTCTGTATTAATTTTCATAATCTTTCCCTTCTAAGTATTTGTCTGAAAGGGGTTTTAGAGATGAAATAGTGGGGAGAATTTTTTCTTTTGAAAACATACACTTGGCTTTTCTCCTAGAAAGTGCGACTGATATACTAATCTTTCTCTTTTGATAACTCTGGGGAAGAGAGGTTAAACTGCAGTAAATCTTTAGTGTATACTGTGTATTGTATATTTAATTATGTCTGTTCCCTGATAGACAAGTAAAAACCTTAATATTCCTAGTTCTGCAGTCTAAAGTTATTTATTGCAAGTCTTTTGGTTTTTTGGAGGTTTTTTTTTTCCCCATAAGTGAATGCAATGATAGTTCAATGAAGTTTCTTTTCTGGAATCAGGCTGTTGATTTTTTGCCACCATTTGAGAAACTTGAAAACAGTAGGATATTCTTGAATTTGGTGCATTTGCATGTACTTGAAGAAAGTACTTTTAAATAGGACAGCACTGTATCATTTTAAAGCACTGAAGAGTAAGTAATACAAAATCATCCAAGAGGATAATCTCTGACATTTACAAATATTTATAATGGCATTAGTTCCATATAAGTTAGCTGAGGCAATTTGAACCTGTAGACCCGAACAAATACATAAGCATGGTTTGCCATCAGCTTTTTCAAAAATGTGTCCATATTGCTGTGGAGTTTTGTGCATCCAAATAAACTGTGAGATCTACCAGATTTCTCTGGGGCTTTCTTCAGTCAAGACATTGTCTGCTTTATTGGGAAGCATTTCACAAACAGGTAAAAATGCTATGTCACAGAATTTCTGGGCTTTCTAGAATTTGTGCTTCAGTGTTTTAGTGCTGCTCTAAAACTAGTGGGTTTACAAAAGCCTTGGACACAGGGCTTAAATTTGAAATTAGTTTTAATAAAATGTCACAGATTGGCAGGTGTGGCAAGGGTTTCCCTTGCTTGCCCATGAAATGACTTTATACAACTCATTGTAATGGTTAGAATGTGTTTCCAGTGTTGGCCATACCTTGCACTTGATCCAAACTGACTTTGTCAAATTCACTGAACCCAAGCCAACACTGAAGCAGTTTACCCCAAGCTCTGAGCAGTGCAGGAGAATGCTAACTGAGCCTGTGCAAATTTTTAGCATGAGCAAAGTGTTAACTTAGTGTTAGGAAAGAGAGCTAAGCATGGGTGTGCCTGCTTTTGCTTGGCCTGTGTCTCCTGCCAGACGGCCAATGGCATTGTGGCCTGGATCAGGAATAGAGTGGCCAGCAGGACAAGGGGAGTGATTCTTCTGCTGTACTCGGCTCAGGTTAGGCTGTGCCTTGAGTGCTGTGTCCACTACTGGGCCCCTCAGTTTAGGGAGGATGTTGAGGTCCTGGAGTGTGTCCAGAGAAGGACAATGGAGCTGGGGAAGAGTCTGGAGCACAAGTCCTGTGAGGAGTGTCTGAGGGAGCTGGGGATGTTTAACCTGGAGAAAAGGAGGCCCAGGGGAGAGAGACCTTATCACTCTCTACAACTACCTGAAAGGAGGTTTTAACCCCATGGGGGTTGGTCTCTTCTCCCTGGCAACCAGCAAGAGGACGAAAGAACACAGTCTTAAGCTACACCAGGGGAAGTTTAGGTTGGACATTAGGAAAAGGTTCTTCACTGAAAGCGTGATTAGACATGGGAATGGGCTGCTCAGGGAGATGGTGGAGTCACCGTCCCTGGAGGTGTTTAAGAAAAGACCGAATGTGGCACTTGGTGCCGTGGTCTAGTTGATGAGGTGGTGTTAGGTCACAGGTTGGACTTGATCAACCAACCTAGTTGATTCTGTGATTAGCAGTCATATACTATGGCCATATATGGATCAGAAAGCCCAATTTTATGGTCAGCATGTCCTTATGGAGAGTAGGCTCACTGTGGCACATGTGACTGAGGCCTATTGAGGGTGCAGAGCGTGGCTCAGGGAATGTGTTGTGCTTTAGGCTGCCCTTTGATTCTGTGGGCACTTAGCAGGGTGGGCATGGCTGCAGGGCTTTGCTGCTTGCCACCAGCATGTTTTGCTGTATGAGGGGCAGAAGCACTGATACCTTTGAACTAAAAAGATAATTCAGTTCCCCACTTGCTCAACCTTTCCTTGGGGGGAGATCTTATTTATTGAGATAACATCCACATTATTTCTCAGGAAAAAAAAATGTGAAGAGGAGAAAGAGGTGTTTGAGTTAGGAGTCTGAAGGACAAAGGAATTTGAGGACTAACAAGCAGGCATTGTAACAAGTCATGCTCAGAGACTCAAGTGTGCAGAGTGGAGCTGAGCACTAGCAGAGACTCTTTGTAGGACAATATACATCAGGGTCCCAAGGCCCTGCATCAGCAGTGCTCCTATAACCTCTCACCCTCCAAACTCAACTCCAAAAGCTAAATACTTGCCCTGAGAACCAACTGTGATTTAAATTAACCTGATGTGGTGTTCAAAACTAAAAGCTTGATTTAAAAGTAGGGATTTTACAGAAGCACAACTTAGAGTTAAATTTGTCTTGTGAAGCCTTTATTTCTGGTACTAATGTTTAAGATGGAAAAAACCCAGCTTGACTTCCTGTTCCCCAGGGTGAATTTGTAGGCCTGAGATTTAAAAGAAAAAGTAATTTTGCTGGTGTATTGACATATTTAACCTGCAGTTCTGTAAGAGAAGACAAAAATGCAATTCTCACAATGCTTTGGTTGCATTTTTTTAGAGGAAAACCACATTTAGAAACTAGAAACAGTGCTAAATGCCAATTGTAAGATGCATGCTTTAATGCTGAGTTCCTGCTACCATCTGTTCTGTAACAAAAAGGCAGTCTCAGTTTCTGGGTCAGAAACAAGGCTCTGGTAGTAACTTTGCACTTGGAGGATGTCATGTGCTTTAAACCAATTCGTTCCTGTGGTGCTGTGCAGTAGGAGGTCATCTGAGAAGTTTAAGATAACCAAGGACAATTTAAATCACACAGTTTTAGCAAGGGTCTGTTAGTTTTAAGCACTGGCACAGTTTGGCTGAGGACTATGTGTGGATTGAATCTTCAAAGGTTAGTGCACATCGTAGTAAGACCTGGAGGCTTGCTGGAAATGGTTTTATGTTTATTCTTTTTGAAGACTTCTTTGTAAAAGTTTCTAACTCAGTGATACTCTCTGGCTTATTCCAAACTTAATGGTGAAATTTAGAGTACAGGATGATCATCCTGTCTGTAACTGCAACTACAGCCTCTTGGAATATAAATCTGTTGTTCCATTCTCTATATTATTGTTCTAATGGATAACTGCTTTTTGTAAAAGATGTCACACAACTAATCTTCTGAGTTAACAGCATACTATATATTCCAAATTTTTACAATTGAGTTATTAGATGTACCTGAAAGGGAAAATTATTCCATTGCCACAATGTGTGATCTAATGTTTTTTTATGTGTGGGGTTTTGTGGGAGCTGAAAGACTTTCTATTTGTTACCAATTTTCTGAAATTACTCTTCTGACCTACTTTTTGTCCTGTTTTTGTTCTTTTTCCAAATGAAGTTCATATATTCTTCATGAAAAAAGATACCAGCTGTTAAACATTTTCATTTGCTAGAGTACTGCTATATGACGTTTAGTTTGGGTTGTTTAGAAGAAACCCTGGAGATCAGTATTTACAAATATCACCACTTTGGAAATGAATTTTGAGTATTCTAAGTAAGGGTGGAAGTGTCTTGAAATCGGCATAAGAAAAGCCACCAGCACTGAGTGAAGATCTAGTTTTCCTAATATGTCTTCCCTCTCTCTACTGGCAGCATAGGGAATGTGGCATCCCCAGTGTGTGGTGGAATTCATTTGCACCGGGATCTTTCATCTGAGAATATAGGAAACCCACAAAACACACAGGGTGGTCCTAATTGCCAGTCTGGTGTTGGCATTGTCACTCATCTTCAAGAGCCAGGGAGCACTGAAAGTCTGCATCTTCTACACAAGAATCAAGGGAAAATGGAATTACAGCCTCTGCTCCTGGACAGTGGCATGTGCTTTGCACGGCTGGACCACCAGATAAGCACAGATGTTCTTCCCAGGGAATGGACTTCACTGACCCCTGTTTCCCTTCTTCTGTGGAATGAGTGGGCTTCTTGAAAGCCCCCCTACCTGTCACCAGAGTTCATGCTTCCTGGAATGCTGCCCTGCAGGCTGGCTCACCATCCTGATGCAGGGTAGTGGGTCTGTCTTCCCTCCCATGCCAGTGTCAGTAAATCACTTGTAACTTTTTCAGGGACTTGGGTCCTTGTGCTTTTCTGCCTTGTCTTGCCCTGGATCTTTGCTTTCAGGTTCAGTGGTGGCTTCTCAGTACGTTTAGCAGCCTGTAACGTTGATAGGTGTGGACTTAGTCACCTAATCATATGTTGTGCTAGAAAGTAACTGCTTGGATTGTGGTCTTTGACATCCAGCGTATTTTCTGGAACTTTCTGAATAATTTTCTGTCCTCTTTCTTTTCTCCTGTTAACCTTTGAATGCTAGTGATTCAATCCTGTTTTTATTCAGAACATGGTCAGTGGCTCAGCAAGGCTGCACATATCACAAACACTTGTGAGTTTACCTTGCTGTAATGAAAGCTGAGGACAGAATCCAAATGGAGAGATTAATCTTGGAAGTAAAATGAAGTTCACAAATTGTTTATTTGACAATTTAGTTTATTTGTCTAGCTGCTGGCATCCTATATAGCCCACCTGTTCCATCTTGATAAAGTGATCATTAATCGTTCAGAAACATGCTTCAGTTTTTTTCTGTGCCGGTGCACACAACTAATGCACATCATTAAAGCAATCCAGAGGGAGCAGTTTAGAAGATGAGAGGATAATTTACTCACCATGTGTGTTTAGTCCTTGGCCTCCTTGCTGAGATTCCCCTGCTGGTTTGGATTCTGTTTTGTGATATATACCTGCCCTACCTGTGATAACCAGAAATGTAGTGAGCCTACTAGTTTAATTCAAGGATAGGATGGTACAAATTCTGGTTTTGGTCTTTGGAAATCAGAAAGCTCTGCTCTGTTTTAATCTGCAGACAGATGCCTAGTTCGGGCATTGCTACCTCAGTACAAGTTGAGAGCTACATTAGGAAAGACTGTGACATAATTACAATCACTAAAATATGAATAGACTTTAATTTATATTAGAGAAACCAAACACTTTGTACAACCCGTAGATAATAGTCATCCAAATGCTCAATAAACATTATCCGTAAGTGGAAAAAAGCTTAAAAATCTGTTGATGTACAGTGCTTGCATCTTAGTAATGTACTCTGGTCTGTGTTAAAACTATCATGAGCAGTAGCAGTCCTTAAGGAATTCGAGTGGGTTTCAGTGAAACATTTAGGATGAGGGGAAAAGTACTCCTCCATCATCACTGGAGACACTGTCCAGAGGATAAGGCTCACCTGGGACCCCACGGCTGCTCTTACTGACTGGCCTCCAGGAGTTTTTTCTCCTCTCTGCATTTTCCTCTCTCCTGTTCTTTTTTCTCTGTCCTTCTTGGCTTTTGTTTTTGTTTTTTTCCCCTCAAGATTACTTTGTCTGTTGGAGTCGATGTGTGTCATCAGCAGTGATGCTGCTAACAAATCTTTGTGCACATTACCCTGCCTCAGCATCCTTTGTGCAGCAGGGAAATTGATGATCAAGGCTGAAGTAAAAAGCTGTAAGAGAAAGTGAAAGGTGGTAATTCAGACAGGTGAAAGCTGAAGAGGAAAGAGGGGTCAAGGTGCAGGACTTCAGGCCAGACTTAGTGCTGGTGTAGTTGTGCTGATCTCTGCTATCAAAGTGCTCTTGCTGAGGGTACAGTTTGTAACAGGAAAATTATGGGATGCGTTCAGCATTCTCTGCAAAATTGCAGCTTTTCCGGAATAAACGCATCTGCACAAGGACATCAGGGCACTGGTACATCAAGCACAAGGACTCTTAGTGCCAGCAAATATTTGTAGGAGACCAGTGTGGTTCTGTGCATGTTGAAGAAAGCAGGATGCACACAGAGGCACAGGCTTGCATCCTCAGCTCTGTTCAGCACATTTCTTCTTAAAAAATGGGATGCAGAATTTCAAAGTTCTTTTGAGAGAAAGCCCCTTGTAGGAATGGGGTTGGACTGGCAAACTACAGAATGCTTATTCAGTGTCTGTTAAATGGTTTCTCCTCCTTCCTGCTACAGAGGGCTCCGGACCCTGTGTAATCATAGAATCACAGAGTTGTTAAGGTTGGAAAAGACCTCCAAGAGCATCGAGTCCATCATTAACACACACAGCAAGGTGAGCATCCCCATCAGTGAGCACTCCTGAGCGTGTGTTAGCCCAAAGGCTGACTCATATTCGGGTGCTGCAGGGCTGAGATCTCCACTGTGGGGTGGGCTGGGCACTGCATCACGCCAGCAGTCCCTGCCTCTGCCTGTCACTCCCAGCAGAGCTCCCAGCACCCATCAGAAGCCTTTCTGCAGATCTGTAGGGCCAGGAGACTGTAAAATGACCTATTTCTACATTTGCTACTCCTTTTACTTAGAAAAGCAGACTTTGCTTGATCCTTATTTTTAGTTTTGTTTCTCTTGTGTGTTATAATTGTATATTCCATGGAAATTGTATATTCCATGGAAAAATATAACTGGGTGACATTCACAAAGAAATACAATATCAAATATAGTGGTTTTTTTTTTTCTATTCATAAGTAGTTGATAGAAAACAGCAGGTGTTATATTTTATCTTGGAGCAGATAACATTCAAGGAAGAAGAAAAGAAAACCTCTCCTTTTCCCATGGTATGGGACTGATAAATTAGTCCAATGATAGATAAGGATAGAACTCACCCAGGTAACAAAGCTTTGGGAAAGAAAATCACATAGTAGTAATAGTAGTAGTAATAATAAAAGTTGAATGTATGCTTTCACTGCTAAAACCTTGTTTGAATGCAGAGCTCAAAAGCTTTGCATGTTATTCATTCTAAAAGAAAACTTTTTATTGCCCTTAAATTAAAAGAAGCAACAAAACCAATCTACTGTACAAATGGAATGGATTTGAGGCTTTGACTGACAGTAGATATCCCAAAGTCTTTAATTTTTTCTTTCTTTTCTACATTCATGTGTGGCACAAAATTGAAATCCCAGTGTATAACAAGAATTTGTAACTCCAGCTGTCTTTGCATCTATCAAATAAGGAGAATAAATATCCAAATGCTTCTAAGACCCAAGAAAATTCTCAGGGGAGGAAGTGTTAATAAGAGAAAAGGAGTCACGTGCATCTCCCTTTTGTTTCCATTGGCTTGCTCTTGATCATGAGGAATATTCCTTCACCATGTTTCTCCCATTGCTCTTGAGCTACTCTTAGTATCTAATAAATACATCGTATACCCAGTGACTTGTTGAGATTCATTCAAAGTTCCTGGTCTATTGCACATCTCTAAGCACATTCTCAGAATGCCTGGCTTGGGAACAACATCACAGTTTCCATCCCATTTTTCAGTCACACTGAAACCTCCTTTTGTTTTGATGCTCCTTAGTCCATTCTTGATGACTTGCTGGCTGGTCTGCTCTGCCAGAAGATGTGTGCCAGGTCTGGGTCTGCTGTGCAATCTGCTGTCCTGTGCCTGGGACATGCTGTGTTGCTGGGGCTGCTCCTATGGGCTGGGGGATGGTAAGAAAAATCCATGTGGAGAGGTTCACCAGTGAAATCCACACCTAGACCCTGGCCAAGACAAAATTTACTGGATGGTCTGGGTGTTGGCTATAGTCTGTCATTGGAATAATTCAGTCAAGATCAGAAAAAAAACATTTACTGGTTTTTATGGACTAGGTCATGGGCTCTGTGCACAGACTTACATTATTTAAAAAGTCTTGCTTTGTTCACTCCACTCAATTAATCAATCTGAGGAAAAGAAATGATTGAAAGTCATTTGTATTGAAATACAAGAGAACTAACTCACCAAATGTGTCCATGTTCTTATATTTCTTGCAGCCCCTTGCTGATTATATCTTTTATTGATATCCATCTGAGTTGGTGATGTGTCTCTTCTGTGTATTCTTCACTTCTCTGGTGTAATTGAGCCTTACCTGTCTCAGGTATATTTAGATAACTGGCTGACTGGTGCTGTGCAATTGATTTTAAATTAATGCTGAATAGTAGAATAGTTGCTTGTGGTACAAAATAATACATGGAAGCAGTTCTGAGGTCTGCTCAAGGGCATTTTAGAGATCATTGTTTAATCAGACCTTGAGGAATTTGGCACAAACCTGTGCAAGTCAGTGGAATTGCTTATCCAGAGCTAAGTGTGGTATAGTGAGCTATGAGCCGTGTTTGCAAAGCTTCTGAGTGCACAGAACACCATCTGAAATAAACCTTTCTTGTTGGTCTTGTATGAACATAGGGAAAACTTTATATACTTTGAAATTTGCTAGAAAATAATGAATGCAAAGATGAAAACCCGCTATATTGGAAAAGAAACTATTCAGGTATTTAGGACACAAAAAGTACATAGTGGTAAATAAAAGTTTGAATCTCTGCTTTCATTTGCCTGAAACAATGACTTAAGCATAATTGTCCCTCTTTTCTGAGGTCTGCAAAACATAATTTGCCATTTGGCTCTTCTGTTAGGTCATTCTTCATCTGTCCTCTGACATGGCAAACAAATCTAAGACATGTTTCCAGCACAAAAGTACAAATACTTTGTTCTGGAAATCTTTGCATGTAAGGAAGTTTTGTCAGAAATTAGGTTAAGCTTAAGTTTTTTTTCACCTAGCTCTCTAGTGCATCCTTTTACCTGAATAAGGCTTCTGACCTGTGTCTTCAAAGCATCTGAATTTTATGTTAGGCATCTGACTCTTTGGAGGTAAGAATGAGTTACAACTTGTGATTTTAAAAGTTGGAAGTTTTAATATGGATGTCAATATAGATGTTTAGACTTGACAATATAGTATGTAGAAGCTCATTGCAGCTTCACCAGTTATGCAAAAAAACCTCCATTGTATTTACCCTGGGAAAAGGATGCCTCTCTGCAAATGTCTATATGTTAAAGACAATTATGGGCTTATTTTGAGTTTAGCTTATTAGCAAAAAACTCAGGATCTACTCTCTTTCTTGGACTGATGGATTGTAAATAGGCTCAGAGCTGAATCAGAGATTTTGTGTTGTGTTGCCATCCATTAAGTAGACTGAAGTAAAAAGAAAGGGCTGAAAGTCTGATTTGCTTGGCAGGCAGCAAGGGAGAAATCCTGAGCTTGCAACTCTGCCATTCATTTTAAAAGTGTTGAATACATCTGACAAAATGGAACATTATTCCTGCCTGTTTTAATTCTCTCTAAAACTTTTGTAGTCTGACTTTCCCCAACAAAATGTGAAGATTGCTTCTCTTCTCTGGATGTGTCCTGGAAGATACCTATGGTTGCCAGCTGCCTTTGAACTCACTAAGCTGCAGCTCAGTTAACAAAACTCAGTTTTTCCAGCTGTATAATTTGCACTGGTAAAGCAGGTGAGAAGAGAAATTAAAATAACTGAGCCAGAACTACATTTTTGTGGCAAAATTTGCCATAAGGAAAATGTCCTTTTATGGGTTCTAGCTGAAAGGGAAGGTATATTTTACAAATACAAAGGAATTTTTGCTGAACCATTCTTGTCCATTTTTCTTGAAGCGAAAGGAAGGGGCCAAGTTCTGAAGCAATTTATTTTAAAATCAAAAACTGACTAACAGGTTGCAAGGAATAAAAAATAATAAAAGTATGTCTGTGGACTAATTTGTGTATTTGGAAGGTTTTATCAGTTATTTCTTTTGATGTGGTCCTCTGTCTACCTGAGATACTATATGGATAAGAATGTTTCACTTTCTTGACACACAACAGTACAGATGTTTAATATCATAATTCATAAATTTTAAAATAGTAATATTTTAGTCATATTTTCTAGACCCTAATGGTGATTTTGAATTCTTACAGTCTTGGTCTGTTGATGTTTTTTTTTTCTATCTGATCAGTGGACCAAACATAAAATGGGAATGCTATACTAAAACATTTACATTGGCTTTCACATTTTTTCAGCGATGGAGGCATGCTTCCTTGTTTTTAGATTATTGCATTGCACCTTACTGTCTTCTCTCCAGCCATGTACTAAAATTACTCTTCTAATAGGTAAAATGCTTTGATGTTAAAATTATTAAAATCACCAACTGCAAGAGTAGTGCTAGTACCAAGCTCTACCACAGACATTTTGGCTGGTCCTGAGCCTCGTTCCCTGTCTGTTAAAAGGAAGGAGGAGTATTGATAGTTCATCCTTTCTCCCATTCTTCTTCTAGAAGAAACTTACTTTGTAGTGTGTTTAAACATAACTTAGATGCCAGCATATCAGAACTTTAAGTATGTATTTCCAGTTTTGCTTAAAAAAGCATAGATAAATGCCAATAAATCATTTCCTGAGCCAGGATCATGGCCTGAAGGTTATCCAAGGTAAGAAGAACCCTGAGAGTGTGCCTGTGTTTGTACCTTATATAGGGGCACCTGCAAGGAAAGAGAGTTCAGAAGGCTTGAGTGGTACAATTGGTTGTGAAGGGTCTTTAGTACAAGGCCACTTGGATAATCCCCACACAGTGAGAGTATTTTTGTTTGGCTTGGGCTCTCTTCAGAGAAAGAACTTCTCTTCATGTCTGCACAAATGCCTTCACACACCAGTGTCACTCTTCAGGCTGTTCCCTGGTGCTCTGGACCTATATCAGTTCTGCTACCACAGTGTGTCTGGAGGGTGGGCTGAGGTTTCTCACACTGAAGGATTCATTTATGGTCTGTTTCTTTGATTTCATCATGATTGTTCTAGGGTTGCATGTGAAACTGCTCTGCAATCCTATTAAATTGGGAATTACTTTGTCCCACTGTCCTGCAAAGGAGGATCCAGCAGCTACTGTCAGACTGAGAAACTGAGACAGTGAGTTCTTCCCTATTTCTGTCTTGCTAAACTAACAGTAAGCCTAACACCCTGGCTGGGAGTCAGCTCTGGTCTGGTCTCTGCCAGTCAGTGCTGACTGTGAGCATGGCATAAATAACAACCCTAGATGTGGTCCTGGCAAGCCTTAGCTTTACTGGTAATCAGTGTGAAAGGAGGATACTTGTTTCTTTGCAGAATTGGGCTGTTTATGATTGGAGTTGGTGGAACAGAGGTTAGACTGTAATTTTACTTACTTAATCCCATGCTCAAACATTAATTTAAAACTTTCTTTCCCCCCCTACCTAGGGAGAAGATTGTCTGCTTGGCTTAACATTCAGTGGTGTTTACACTATGTCTGGTTGGCTCACATAATTTCATTTTTAAGTCTGAAAGTAATTTTTGCATTTTGAATCCCCTTTCTTCCCCCAATACTCGGAATGGAGCTGGAGATTGTTTTAACTGTCTCATTACCTATGAGCAGTTGCATTATGTTAAGTTTTAATAGGGTTGTGTATCAACAAAATGCTTGCTCTTAGGCATTTCTCCTGAATGTTGAGGAGCTAGGATTCATATTATTCTGCAGGAAATATGAATTGATAACCACATTTTTCCTCAGTACATGATTAGCAGGAGCCATGTGAGGGTAGTGATGATTAGAATTATCCAAATAGCAATAGAATTAAAAAGTAAAATCTGCTAATATTTTAGTTGTGTAGGGAAGAGGCTATAACAAACTGTCTCTACCTTCTGCAAAAATCTTATTTGTATTTAAAAAAATCTGAGTTATAGTTGGTACAACTGAATGTTGCCTTCAAGGATTGTGTATGTTGAATCTGATTTGAATCAACTCTGTGTGTGCAGCAAGGCATCCTTCTGGAAGACACTAAACAAGTAAACACATCTACTTTTATTTTTTTAATGGAGAATCAACCCTTCCCCCCCCCCCCCAACTGGTTAGAAAGGTACTGATGCTTCCTTTCACTTTTTAGTTACATAATTTTTGCCTGTGTTGCTTGGTGTTTATTTTCCAGTATAAACTGTGTGTGATTGATACTGTGGGGTAACTAAAAATTAAAGCATGGTGTAACTAACTGTAATTGCACTTTCATTTGTAGCTCAAGCTGTTGTGTCCTTATGTCCCATGAGATCAAGATGTGGCATCAACTGTGAAGCCAATTTCCATCAGACATTTTAAACAAGTCACAGAGAGTAATGTGTACAAATCTGTAAATTAAAAATAAAAAATAGAGTTCCTCTCAGAGTTGGAATTAATTTCTTCTTGTTTTTTTTCCCCCCCAGTCTTATGTACCATATAGAAAGTGTTTCATTCTAGATGAGTATGTAAAAAGGGTATGTTGTCCCTTTAGACAACATGGTTCAGTTTTGGGTGTAGATGAAAGCATGTCTAACATTCATTTCCAAGACTGTATTAGCAGGGCTACTCTATTCAGTGACTGAGTTTTGTTTGTGCTGAGACTCAGAGCACGCTGATATACCTCAGATCTCCTTACAGGTCCTAAATAAACTGCACTTGGATTTCATTGACATCGCATATCAGGCTTCAGCAAGGTAAATTTTGTTAAGGACTAATGCATATTCAGTAGTGGATGTCAGTGAGTGGACTAGTATATTTATTGTGATGGTGAAAATGGAAGCTTTCAGAATGTGTTGTGGAGTTACTGTGCTCAGAAACCCATGGAACAATATTAGTTCTTTTTCATACCATACCCAATCACCTTTAGAATACAGAATTCAAAGGCAGTTGGTTTTATTGCATAGATATAACTTCAGTGAACCATCAAAAGCCCACATCTACCTCTAGCAAATTTTGTTATTGTTCCTAATGGACAAAGGATCAAATCTTTCTGGTATGGATTCTCTTCTGCTGTGTGGAAAAGGCAAAAAGGAGGATTGCTCAGCTGCCATTATTGGTGGTGGTGCAGTATGAAGGTTGAAGCTGAGGTGAGTGTTTTATGAATTTGCAATAGTTTCCATACTAGCTGGAGACTGCCAGGAAACATTGTGCTCCTGTCAGTCCCCATCACTGTTTTGAGAGCTTTTTGTAAAGGTGATGCCTGAATTTACAGCACAAATCCTAAACAGTGTCCCATACTGTGAAGAAACTTAACCCTGCCCCAGCCAAAACCAGCACAAAAAAATCATTGCACTGTTTGCTCTCAGTGTTTTGTGAGCCAGAAGTTTCCCTTTCCAAAAAAACATGCAGTCTAAATCCAACGAAAGAAAGAGACGATGTGTGGGGAAGGCATGCAGCATATATACTGTGCACGATGGATTCGCTGACTGTCAGATGATCCCTTAAGTAATTTTACTATTTATACCAGTTTTTGGAAGAAATCAAGCAGTATAGAGTGAGACTGGTTCTGGTGACTCTGAGCCCATGCCTCAGCTCTGCCAGACCTAAGTGTGGAGCTCTTCTCAGGGGCGGCTCTGTCATTGCTGGAGATCACAAAGGGATTTCCCTCTCAAAACCCCTTCATTAAAACATAGATAAAAAAAAGGACAAACTTTTGCATAATACCTGGTTATAACATGTGATTGAAATTTTTAGCATTCAAAATTTTTGAAGGGATAGAAAGAGATGCCTGTTTCCCACCTCTACTTTATAAGTTTATCTGAGAATATAAGCACTGGGAACAAGTTGACCTTGGACTAATGTAGGTTCCTGAATATGGAAATATTTTTTACTTGTCATGGTTTGGTAGACTGTCTCTAGCCATGTAGTTCAGGGCTTGTACTGATCTCATCTTCCCTGAACCTGAACTATGCTCCAAAAAATAAATTTTCATGTGGGGAAAATGTGTTTCCAATCCTTTAGTTGCAGATGCAACTTTAAAAGTCTAAGTGAGTTAAATCTGTGTGAGTTCCCAGGCATTCTGGCTAAATCTAAAATGAAGATATAACCAAGCTGGCTTTGAACTGTGTAGAGCCCATATAACAAGGACAGTGTGCTGAATTAAAGTAGCTAATTAGCTGTGATGAAAAGCTGATACACAGGGCTGGGTCAAATCAGCTGCTTTGCTTCTGGACTGGCTTGTTCCAAGGAGCCTCAGGGTTCTCTGCACCATGCTGAGCAGGCACACCTCCAGCAGTGAAATGTTGTACAGCTGTAAGCTGCCATTGCTAATCTTATTGAGAGGCTCTCAGAGACTGCATCCTGGCTCCTGGTCAGCCTGTGACCCTGGAGTGCACAAGGCTGCTTCTTCCTTGCATCCTATTTCTCTGATTTCTGCAGAAAGGAAAAACAAGTCAAGTCTAGGAGGATCCCAGACCAGTGATCAAAATCCTGGAGCATGCCCTGTTTTTTTCTTGGTAATTAGGTACAGCTTCAGGCAGTCAGGGTGGGAGTCATCTCATTTAAGTGAAGGTGTTGGAAGGTTGGCTGTCAGTTCTGGACTGGTTGGTCACCTCAAAAGGAGAGGGGCAGGTACTTCCAGTGAACACATTGTCTCTCCTGGAATTGATGAGATGAATCACGCTCTGGAGGTGTCTGTCTTTCTCCGTTGACTGCATGGAAGGAACTTCAATGGTAACATTGAAATTGATGCTGGTCTTTGAGACAGCTGGAGTATGGTGAGGTGCATCTTTTGGTATTTGTAGTGTCACCTCAGCCACGTGCTGGAACATTTGATGTTCAGGTTATTGTAAAAGAAGAGGCATGTTCCTGGTCTGAAGATCTATATTACTTAGTATAAATAACAGCTAGTTTATTGAGGTGATGAGAAAGTGATATGTGGGAATAAACCATCAGAGATAATTTAAGAAAAAATTAAATTTAAAAATCCTACAAAGCCTAGAAGTTCAGACAAAGCAGTCTATGAATATAGCTGAAGCAATTGCACAAGTAACTAAAACTAGCTCCTTATTAGATCAAGTTAGCGAGGCTCATGTTAGGGGTAGTATTATAGGGAGTATGCTGCTTTATTTTCCTTGATGTGACTTTTAATCTAACTGTACAGAAACCAAATGCCTTTCTATTTAATTTCCAGTAGGTAGCAGCATTTCACACAGAGTATTTTTTTCTTTTTTTTTTCAGTGAATGTGCATGTGAATCAATGAGGACCTTAAAATGTTTCCTTTCCACTCAGAAAGTTCAAGAGCATTTTAATACATGCAATACATGCTGGTTTTGTCACCATAGCTAATTTCTCAGGAGTATTGTTGAAGTATTGAATTTATCTTGAGGTTGAGCCAGTTAGAAACACTTTTGTTCACAATGCCAAGGAATAAAAGGAAGAGGAAAACAGGGCTTTTCTCAGTAAATTTTTTGTAGCTTAAAGTTACCTTAAGTTCATTAGTTGAAAGAGAGTATTTTCCTCAGAAACTTGATTAAACTCAAAATTTATTTTAGGAGCAAGAATCATCAGTGATTTGAGATGTCCTGACAAACCACATCTGTCTTTTTGAACCAAAGTCTGCAGAGTTCCTGAGTGTGGTGCACACCCCAGCTGTGACAGAGGGATAATTTCAGGCTACTAAATTGGAGTGGCTATGTCATCATGCACCTGCAAGGTATGTCCTGAAGTGATTGTACAGACCAGGTGGGAGCACAGAGGTGTGCTCTTACAAGAGCTGATTCTGTTTGGCTTCAGCCACAAAACAGACCCTTTATTTGGAGCATATTGAGAGCTCATTTTGGGAAAATGATGAGAAAAATGGCATTGTTATGAGATCAGATCTGTAATCAGACCCCTAGAAGGTAGGAAAAATAGATTATGAAACAGGAAAGCAAGTCATTATCATTCTTATGTCACACTGTAAATTTTTTCCACCTAAACTTCTAATTATACTTAACACACTTTGATTTGCGTAATTTCTTTAGTCTTGCCATTTGTACAGGTAATTTTATCTACTGTAGATTTTTCAATATGTTCAGAATTAAAATCACTACTCACTTGTAATTGTCTGAAATTCCTGCATAGAATTTTTCCTCTGTAAAATTGGTTGCAGCTGGGTTTGGCAGAGGCAGCATGCTGTGTACAAGCACCTCACTCCCAATAACCAAAGGCAGTTGCATAGAAGTCAGTTTTCTTTCGTATCTGCAGAACAATTTTGGGAATCTTAATCCGAGTCTGTGTTCTGAAAGTATGCAAGATATTCAGCAGAATAGAACAAGATGAAAAGCTTTACAGTGAAGGTCAATTCCTTTTTTTTTTTTTTTTTTTTTTTACCAATACATTTAGCTGTTGTTGCAGTCCCTGTTGTGTATTTATGCAGCAATGAGTTGAAAGCTGAGATATTATATTATTCATGGTTTAACTGTTAATGATTTTTTTTTTTTTTGTCTTCAGACCTTACATGATTTGGGAGGAGAAAGATGCCGTGATGGTGGAGTCTTTTACTTGGCAAGCAGTTCCACTGACATAAAGGATGACAAAATCTGACTGAGTGGAAATAAGATTGAGTTATTTTTGAATTGTGCTGAATTCACAATTGATGAAGTTCAATACAAGAGACTGATGAATGACTGAAATCTACATTTCTGGTACATGGCCTAAAAATGTCTGAAGGCCAAAGCAAACAGCTTACTTTGCAGCGTGCTCAGGAATGAGCGTGGACGAAGATTTGCTTTGTGATGATCTGACCTGCTTTTGTGGCCTAACCTTATTCCAGTTACCAAGCAAATGGATTAATTATTTGGGCTTAATTTTTTGGATGCTTTTGAAAACACTGAATACAGGACTTAGCCTATTGGCATTAATCAGCTATATTAAAATTTTATGAAAATGGGAACTACTTCTTTCTTGTACAGTAATCAAACATGGATTTCATCATTGCTTGAAGCTTTGTTGGACAGCTACCACTGCACTCTGCCTTAACCACTTCCTGTACAGGGACCCCACCATATTTGGACTAGTGTGTAGAGCTCTGCTTTTAAGCAGAGCAGAATAAAAGCCACTTAAACATTTAAAATAATTGTCCAAAAATGTGAACGATAATTGAAAAAGCTTGGAATTGATGTGTGTCTTCCTTAGCTATGTTTATCAGAGCTTAATTGCCCATGATTAATAAAAATTTTTGCTTAAAAAAAAAAAGGTAATCAATTACACATCCAATAATTGAAAATCCTTTATGAGTCAAATTTGGTCCCAGTAACTGGATCTTATTTCATTATTTTTAATAGAGTGACTGAACCTGCCTCATTGTTCCTGTTTCTGCAAACAATTAAACAGTTAACTCCAACCATAAGCAGTGAATAAAATACATGAAAAAACTTGTATATAGTAGCTTGGAGGATTCTTCCATATAGTTCTATAACACCCATGTGATTTGTTTATTCTCAGTAAAAATATATTCTTGATATAAACTGGTCTATTGTCAAGCTCCACAGATGCATTAATAAGCAGATCTCTGTGTGGCACAGTAGAGTATAAATTTAGGTGACAGCAGCAGTACATTTTAAGTGATTATTATTTATTTTAAGTAGATTTAATTACAGTAACACATTAATACATAGGTAGCATCAAGCTAGACTGGAAGACATAGACTGGTAAAAATCCAGCCTACTGGTTGCATTCTACTGTTGTGGAGTAAATTGATTAGATGTAGAAAGTTAAGAATAAAGTGAAGCTAGAGAAAAAGTGAAACTAAATTTTACATTAAAATAGTAAATTTGAGGCTTAGAATGGTATCTGGCTATCAGTTCAAAATCCGGTCCATATGGAACATGGGACCCTGAGAATTTAGAAGACTATAAGTCTTTCCTAGTGACTTATATTTTTGTATTTTCATGAACCCTGCCCCTGAAGATTGCTAAATGTTTCTCTCTTATGAAAAGAGGAGACTTAAGCCATGAGTATTCACTGAGCATTTGTATTTGCATGTAGTATTGACTAGTGATTTTTAGAGTTTGTGTACACCCCTCTCAGAATGGAATATAAACTTCTGTTATTAGCCGAGGCAGCTTCCATGTATTTGAATGTCTGGAGTTCCTCACAGATAAACTTTTCATGATTATTTTGGCAAGCAGCAGCTGCCGCATTTAGTGAGATGGCTCAGTGATATGGATAATTCAGCACTTATTCACCGAAAGGGGGAAAATAAAAGTCCTCGGCATAATGGGTAATGAATGTGTCTGACTTCAGTGACTACGAGGGGCGGATGGTGAATCATCTTCCTGCAAGACTGAATATAGCTTTTTTCCCCCAATACTTTCTGACATCTTTCATACTAGAGAATACATAAATCTTTTTTTTTTCCATGCAGCTTGCCTTTAACAGCATCAAGCAAGTTATGCTGAGCAAATCAGTCTTACTTGATGTCTGTTGTTAAAGAATTTATTATTCTTTCAGGTTATCATGCAAGCTATTAATTGTTACAATTCCAAGTGCACAGTTTTGTCTATATTCATCTAGGCAGTTATTTTGCATTGTTTTAAAGAAGTGATTGATTGCAAAAGACATAATACATTAGGCCCTTGATATGACCTTGGAAGCTACAGAGTTTTCCCATCTTATTTCAGAATGGAGGTACAGAATTTCTCTCCTAACAGCTTCAGAATTCTTCAATGTACACAGTGCTAATTTCTTCTGTTTCTGGCTGCTGGTTTTTCTTTCCATGTCCAGATGAGTTGATCTATCCCTCAGCAGAATACAAGCTGTTTGCTGACACCAGACAATTTTGTATCAAATACATACCTTTGAGTTCTGGCAAATTTTTTAGGATTTGTCATGCAGGAAACACTACTTGGTCCATGTTCTCACTCTCTCCCAATCTCACCCTCTCCCTGTCTTGAGCAGATTCCTTTTTCAATCTCTTTTTCTATAATTCCAGCACTCTTCAATGAAGTTCTTAGTGGTGTAGTCTTACTGACTGTGCTGTTGGACAATGTGACTGCCAGTGTGCTGCTTGGCTCTGGGTAGGACTGCAATGTGGGCTGTGTCACTCATCCAGCAACACCATTTATAAAGTATTTTCTTGTATAATAATGTAAAACTTACTGTAATTTTTCAGTCTCACTATTTGGTCCAGACAGTTGCATAATTGGCATTATTACTTATTAATCTTATTTATCTGGGATAGTCTTTTCGGTCAATGAATCGTAGCTCCTGATAAGGTCCCACAAAACAGCATAGGGCTTTAAAAGCAAAGGAAATCAGGTGTTATTTTTCCCTCCCACAACACTTCTGCTTTTCAGTGCCAAATACTGTCAACCTGCCAAAAAAAGCATATATATATTACATTTATTCATCTGCTTCTCTTGATTATCTCAAACAACATGTCAATCTTGAGCTCTGAGCTGGAATTTTGCCTGCTGACAAGCTGATGTGGAAGTCATTGTGTTAAGAAGACAACAGATAAGGTCTTGATGCATCATCTCAGTAAAGGGCTGGGGTAGGAGCCTGTGGGAGCCATCCAATCTGCAGCATCTAACTGTCCATGTGAGCCTTAATTGTCAACTTAACTCCCTTCAATGCCAGTCCTAGATGCAATTTGTAGGTGAGAGATCACTTGACTTTGAAAGTGTTCCTGAAGGACACAGCTCTCACCAAAATGCAGTCTAATAGCTCTGCTTTGGGACTCTGAAAAAAGGGGCTGTCAGCTTGGTGAGAAATTGCTCATAGACAGAGAATTTTTCTCAAAGCAAATTGATATTTATTGATCATTCCTTTTACAGGAAGAAAAATGTTTTGTGTAGAGTCTTCACAAAAGGCCCTTCAACACAGGACTGGGTGAAGTAGCTTTGTTCCTCTGGAATGTAAGCTGACTTTATCTTCTTTCTTCTTTATCTAAAACCAGTTTTTCTCCATGTGGTTTCATTTCCAGGGATAGGGCTTAGTAGGAATTTGTGGCTGAGATTTACTCTGCTTCTAGTTTCCACTTTAGAAATAAATTATGTTTTTGTTTTATAATGAACTGGTCAGTTAATGAGCTCTTTAGCAATTACTAAAAATAGAAATTAAAACCTTACAGAACTTACTGAAGGACATAAAAAAACCTGATTTAAAGGAAAGATTGTTTTCTTTTTCATTAAAATTTCAAAACCCAGCCTGATGTTTCATGGCAGATCTGAGTGTTTATCTGAGAATGACAAAAATTGTTTATGCCAGTGTTTGCTGAGTTTTCTTTTTAGCTAAGGAAAAACTACATATAGTGAAGGGTAATATAAATTAGAACTAGCCCAGAAATGACACCAGGATTTCATTAATTTGGGACTGAGTATGAAACAAATAGGAACAGAGTATGCAGTCCTTGTTCTCTGACCTCCTTCACAAGTCTGCATTCAGAATCACTTGTGAACAAAAGCTTCTCAACCAAAAGCATATTAAAACCAAATGTATATACTAACACCTTTGAACAAATGGCATTTTAGATCCAGAAGGCTAGAGTTATATGTATACTCCGTCTTACATTAGGAAGATCTTGCCTGCTGACCTTCTAAACATCTCAAAATCCTAGCTGTGATTGTAACAAGGCATTGTATGTGTTGTAATGGTGCTGAGTCAGCCGCACTCTGTGGAGATTACAGACCTTTTATCACCTGCAGAAAGTTAATCTAGCAGTGCTCAAGGCTATAGGAGTCTAGCATTTTTCTTGTCACAATCTGGGAAAGACCCATTTGGTTTTAGTCCTTGGCAATTCAGCCATCCATTTTAACTACCCACTTGAAAACATAGACCAAAGCATTCTTGGCACTAATATTAGCTCTGATGAGATCACTGGACATTTTACTGGTGGTTTTATAATTTTTGCATAATCTTTCTGGTGATTTATATTCTGAGAAATTATTGCTTGGAGTGTAGGAATTTGGAGAGTGAAGCTTTTATTTTTTCTGTCCTCCTTCTGCTACCCAGGACATGATTGGTTTCTCTTTGATTCTTTTTTGGCACTCACAGTCATATTATTCCTCTTCCCTTAATGTTGATACATGCTTTTTGTTTCTTTTTGACCTTCAGAAAAACTGTTTTAAGATGATTGAGCTTAAGGCAAACCAAGCGTGAGGATGTGTCTTGAATGAATGCTGCCCAAGGGAGTGAGGAGGGTGGAAGAGCAAGGCAGCCAAGCAGAAACATTCAGTGTAATTCTTAATTATCCTTTCACAAATTGTTTTAAAAAATGTTCAAAAGAAGACCAAATACTTTGGGCAGGGAGCACTACCCTATTAATTTTCCATTTTTCAAAAAAAATTTCACTTGAATGACCTCCATGGGTTATTTCTTCGGTTGTGTTTGTGCAACATTTTCTTTTTGAAATCTTAAGGATAATTTCTTTATGTAAAGAATGTAATGAATTCACAGTGTATTTTTAGCCACATTTGATCATATAGCCAGACATGCCTGCAGCAAAATATCATTGGTGCTGGCAAAAACAGGTAGGTGGTAAATATCTACAGTCATTGGTTGAGAGCTATCAATTATTTGTGTTCCCAAGTTTAACTGTTACACTGAATATTTACCCTGCAAACTGAGAAATAGCAGCCAATCTAAGCAAGTCATTTGCTTTTCAATATTAATTTTGCTTTTAGTGCCAGGCTCTGTAAATGTTTCCTCATGTGTCATTGTGGCAGTGCCATATATTTGAAATGTCAAATTATCCAGTGTCTGGTGTCATAAGAATAATATTAGCAGCAGGGAGAGACAAAAAACACCATGCAAAGAATAAATACTTGTTTTCAGTGTCTGCTTTACCTGGTGTTGCAGTGCTATGGACAGAGTAATCTAATGGTTGTTTGGATGTGTAGCAGATACATCCTTTAAGTATTTTAGCCACCGCTTGAGGAGCCTTTTTATTGTACTGAAAACAAATGGTTTGTGCAGTTCAGATGCAGTATTTCTATCTTTCTCTGTGGTCTTGCATCCAAAGTGAACATAGCAGAAAGGGCAGAAAAATGCTATTCTTTTTAGTACTTATTTTCCAATTATTGTTAATTCACTATCCTTTTGTGAGATATTATAGTACTAAAGCAAAATAAGAGGCAAACTTTCAGATGACTACATTTTACATGCAACGCTTCACTCTGCTCTCCTGCCACCCCATTTACCATCAGATTTATACCACACTATGGTTTACTTTTCTGTTATTCGTGGGATTTGTGGAAGCAGGTAGAGAGGTCAGGCAGACAGGCTCCAAGATGGCGAAGAGAGAACTTTATTTACAAGAAGTTCTTTTTATACACACTAATAAACAATTGTCTATTGGCCAAAGACAATCCACCCCCAAAGACCTATTGGTTATGGCTCGTACACCTCTAACACTAAACACAGAGATTAAGAAAGTACAGTTTATCTATATTCTCCATGAGAGAGAAAGAAAAATCCTAAAACACTGCAACTACACCACACCAGCACAGCAACTGAAGATTAAACAGGGATTAACCTTTTTGGTTATCCACAATTTCTCACTCTATTTGTAGAATTAATATAATTTACCACTGTGTTATTATTGCCCTGGTGGAGTAATACTTCTAATACTTCTATAGAGGTTAGAGAAGTCAGGGCTGTGTAATAATCTATTTATAATAATAAGAAAAAGGTGATCACATTATTATTCTCAAGAGGCTTCACAGGAGGAGGTCCATGTTATGTTGCATTTTGCCATTCAGACTGTGTATTTCTACCCAAAGTAATAGATTCTGTGCTGTCTGTCCCTGGAGCCAAGCAATGACATCTTGCGTCCACCATCCCTGACCCCTTTTCATGCTCCTTTCCCTCCATCAGAGGATTTAAGAGGAAGGTACAGAGCTATTTCTGTCAACATTATGGTTTGAACATTTCAGGCTGGCAAATAAGTTGAAAGGGCTGAAAATCCAAATTTAGTGTCCTTGGGCTTGATTAATTTGCTCATGCTTGAACATCCAGTGGTGTCTGAGCTATTGAGAGTATCCAGCAGCCTCTAGAAGTGAATGGGTCTCACAGAGGTCTTGTGAAATATATACCAGCTCTGCAGGGATTTGTCAGATACTCCAGTGTGTCTCAAGTGACACTAAGGCATTCAAATATGCATCACCACACCAGACCCTAAATAATCAGTTTGCAAATTGGAAATGTATCTCCCATTTTCTGAATATCCAGTTCCATAGGAAAGCAATGAAAAGAGGCTGTGATGTTTCTGAAGAGAAAGCAATTGCCTGTCAAGATGTCTAAATGCCCACACTATTGGTCAGGTCCAGGAAACACACAGGAAATTTTAGACATTTCAGCCAACTTGTTGACATCCCTGCTTGTGTAGGTGCAGGGATGAAGAGGAACTGAACCCCTGTCATCGTGGTGCTTCTATAACCTTATACATCTTATATAACCTTGTAGGTAAGCTCAGGAAATGTGGGCTGGATGAGTGGAGGTGATGTGAATTGAGAACTGGCTGAATGCAGAGCTCAGAGGATGGTGATCAGTGGTGCAGAGTCTGACTGGGGACCTGTAGCTAGCAGTGTTCTCCAGGGATCAGGACTGGATCCAGGCATGTCCAGTCTTGGAGGAAGGGACAGAGTGTACCATCAGCAAGTTCACAGATGTTACAAAACTGCAAGAGTGGCCGATACCCCAGAGTGCGGTGCTGCCGTTCAGTGAGACATGGACAGGCTGGAGAGTTGGGTGGAGGGAAGCACAATGAAGGTCATCAAAGACAAATGCAGGATCCTGCCCCTGGTGAGGAATAACCCCAGGCACCAGTACAGTCTGGGGGCCAACATGCTGGAAAACAGCTCTGCTGAGAAGGACCTGGGGGTCCTGGTGGACAACAAGCTGTCCATGAGCCAGCACTGTGTCCTTGTGACCAAGAAAGCCAATGGTGCTCTGTGGTGCATTAGGAAGAGCATTTCGAACAGGTCAAAGGAGGTGATCCTGCCACTCCACTCAGCGCTGATGCAGGCTCACCTGGAGTGCTGTGTCCAGTTTTGGGCTCCCCAGTTCAAAAGAAACAAGGAACTAGTGGAGAAGGTCCAGTGGAGGACTACGAAGATGATAAGGTGACTGGAGTGTCTCTCTTATGAGGAAAGACTGAGGCCAGTTCAGCCTTGACAAGAGACTACCAAGAGGGGATCTCATTGACGCATACTGGTAGCTTAAGGGCAGGTGTCAAAATGATGGGCCAAGGCCCTTCTCAGTGGTGACCAGTGACAAGACAAGGGCCAAGGGGCACAAACTGAAACACAGGAAGTTTCATTTCAATGTGAGGAAACACTTCTTTACTTTGAGGATGGCAGATCACTGGAATGGGCTGCCCAGAGAGGCTGTAGAATCTCCTTGACTGGAGATACTTACAAACCACTTGGATGTCTGATCCTGTGCAACCTGCTCCAGATGAACCTGCTTCAGCAGGGGGGTTGGACTAGATGATCTGCAGAGGTCCCCTCCAACCCCAACCCTTTTGTGATTCTGTTCATATCCCCATAATTTCTAATATCTTTTCAATATGCTGAAGCCCAGTATCTGAGATTTCCAAATAGCACAAAATTCTGTATTTCATTATTTAAACATGTGGTACATCTGTTTTCTATTGTCATATGAAACTTAAGGCCTCTAATGCAGAAGACATCTGTGAGCTGCTGTACACAATTCAGAATGAATACTGATGTGTTAAGTTCCCATTTTTGGCACCTTTACTGGCTCCTAGTGTTTCATCTTGTGATAAATCTTTTATTTTCTATAAAATTGTCTATTTCAAACTATTCAATTTTATTACATTGTATATATCTATTTCTCTGGATGTTTTTGAGAATTTTTAAAAGTACATTTTTGTGTTACTCAAGTTTTAAATATACAGGTGTAAAAATACTACACATACTCAACAGGGTATAGGTCTTTTTTCATGTATGTTACCTATTAAAAAAGGGATGGTTGAGCACTTCTTGTTTATCTTTTTTATTTGTTTTGATTCTGGTGCAGTGTTAAAAGGTATGAGTCAAACTGGAAGCTGTGGAAATATCTTTGGCTTCATGAAATGTGAAAAGGAAATAATGCATGTGTGTTCTCATTCTGTATTCACATTCATACTATTCATATGTGTCATATTATAGTTGTAATATGGTCATGGCTTTTTAATATGCTTATGACTAAAGAGATATTGATAGGAAAGAATCAAGATAAATCTGGAGTATCATTGAATCTCTTTAACTGACACTATGAGAACAAGTCCAAATGAAAGGAGTCCAAATAGCACTGCATTTGTTCTTAAAAATCTCTGAACACAAGGATTTCTTAACTTCCCCAGCTGCTTCAGCACTTAACTCTCCTTACAAACAGATTTTTCCCACACCGTACAGAAGTCTTCTTCTTTACCAGTGTTGCTGATTTCTTGTATAGGGGATATACAGAAAACAATTAATCACTGACATGTGTATGACAGTATTTCCCATAATCTCATTATGCCTCTCCTCTGTTTGAAGTAAATTCTATTGCGGTATACTCTCTCCTCATATACTGTGTTTATCAGTCTTGTTGATTTCTGCTGAACTTAATTTCCTGAAGTGTCATGTCTGTGTCTGATGAACCACGTCCACACATCCCAGATTTGCATTTGCCTTTTTGTGTCAGCATTGCACAAGTTGCTCCAGTGCAGTTTATAGCATCTCAGTCCACTTCTGCTAGAGGGTTTGGGGTTTTTTTGCCAGTTGTTGTTGATGATGGTGGATATAAGGTACCTCTGGTCAAGAACAGGACCCGACCCTGTGCAGTGTTGTACGAGCAGAGCACATCAGACAGCTCTGCCTCCAGACAGATTCTGCTGCTTTCTTGCACACCCCAGTGCTGTTCTTCCTAGGAAAGTGGGGTGTTTCTTTGCTGTGCATTACTTATTGTAGCTCATCTGAGACTCTGTCTCATATCTGCTATTTGAAGTTTGTTTGAATGGATTGATTGTAGATGATCTGCTTCTGTTCCCAGTAGTTTGTAATAGTTAGCTGAAAGGACCAGTTCTCTGAAGAGTGTGTGCAGGCTGCTGCTGTTTTTATCCAGTATGTCCTCAGAAAGCAGCGCCTTTCAACGTGTGTATGGCATCAAACTGTTGGAGTTACTTTCTGCAACATTCATTTTTGCCCTTGACATTTACAAAGCCTCAACTAGGAAAAATCTCCCAGTCATTATATCCAAACTGTGGATATAGCAGCACAGTCATATGGATCAGTGAAAGCTTTGCCCTGGTGATCAGTACAGCCAGGAATCCACATGCCATATCATAAAGTACATTTTTGTATTCCCTGATTCTCCTTCCCCTGTCTTAAAGAAGCACTGAACAGGTATCCAGTGTCTCCATGTGACATGCATCTGGTTGGAAGAGTTAAATCATCCTGGGGAATTAGACTCTTTGAAAGCAAACTAATACAGTATTTCCTCTAAATCCTGAATTTCCTGTATCTGTCTTTAATTACAAATATCTCCTCTTCCCTGTCACAGTCACTAAATGAAAGTGAGAATATTAATTTCTAAAGCGGTTTATGTGCCTGGCATTGCCTGGGATCTGCCAACGTCACAGACAGGGAGATTTATTGAACATGAGCATTTGCTTTCTGTGGCTCATTCCACTGGGAGGTAACAGTGCTGCCTCTTCTCAGCAGTGTAGATACACTTTTATTAGAGAATCACAGAAGGCTGGGGATTGGACAGGACCTTAAAGATAAGCTAGTCCCCCCCCCCCCACCCCCCCCCATGGCCAGGGACACCTCCCACTAGACAGTTTTCACAGTTTTCTCAAGGCCCCAGCCAATCAGGCTTTGAATACTGCCAGGGTTGGGTCATCCACAACCTCCCTGAGCAACTTGTTCCAGTGTCTCACCACTCTCACAGTAAAGAATTTCTTCCCAACTGCTAGCCTAGATTTCCCCTCTTCCAGTTTGTACCCATCACTACAGTTTTTACGAAAAATCCCTCTCCAGCTTCCCTATAGGCCTCCTTCAGATACTGGAACATTGCTATGTGGTGGTCTTCATGCAACCTTCTCATCTCCACGCTGAACCATCCGAACTTTCTCAGCCTGTTTTCATAGGGGAGGTGCTCCAGCGCTCTTATCAATGGCCCCCCTCTGGACTTGCTCCAGCAGTTCGATGTCCTTCTTGTGTTGGAGGCACCGCAACTGTGTGCAGCACTCCAGGTGGGGTCTGCAAGGGCACGGTAGAGGAGGAGAATCCCCTCCCTCGCCCTGCTGGCCAAGCTGCTTTGGTTGCAGCCCAGGACAGTGTTGGCTTTCTGGGCTGTGAGCGTACACTGTGATTGCAGATTGTTTATCATCAAACACCACCCCCAAATCCTTCTCCGCAGGACTTGTGGCCACAGAAAGGTAGTGCCCTGGGCTTCCCGGCGTGTGCTGGCGCTGGGAAGCCGCGGCGGTGAGCGCGGGAGAAGCCGCGCGGTGGCGGGGCTGTCCCGCAGGTGGCGGTGCGCGGCCGGGAGACGCGGCCGCAGCGCACGGTCCGTCCCCAGCGCTGGCACCGTGGCTGCGCAGCGGTGTCAGTGCCGGTCTGTGCTGCTGCTCCGCTTGGTCGGAAAGGGGCGTTTCTGGCCCTGCTTTCCTCCTTTGTTCCGTTCGTCATCTTTTCTGCCTTTCTTTGTCCTACGTGCAGATCGTTGGTGAAAGGGGGAGGCTGTAAAATACCTTCCAGCCCAACTGTAGCTTCTTTCTCTGTAGGAGCACCTGAGGTTTTTTTCTTCTTGGCAACCTTCTGCCCGTTCTGGTGGGCTCTTTGCTGCCAAATCAGTCCAGCTGTTTCACTCCAAACTCGAACACTGCCCGTGTTTTCCTGTTACCCTCGAATTTCATAATCGGATCTCTCCTTCACCATTGACTTGGGTCTTATGCTTATGTTTTCAGTACATTTAGAACATTCTACAATGCACTTTGTAAAATATTAATATCTTCAGCTCTAAACACCATCAATTCTTTGTCTCACAGAATTTTTCTTTCCCTAATTAAGATACTTTTGCAGCTAATAGTGACATTTACAGAAGAAAAACTATGAGAAGCTGAGGCAGACTGCTCACTGAAATCTAGCAATCGTTATCATGGACTTCATTAGTCTTCATGTAATTTTATTCTATTAATGTTTGATTTGATTAGAAATATGAAACGGGTTGCAATATTTGAAGCACTTGATCTTCTTTAAGCCTTCTTCAGTGCTTAAGAAAATATAGAAAACACTTGGATTTTTTAGCCTTTTTTTTTTTTTTTTTAATTCCGTATTGGCACAACACNTTTTTTTTTTTTTTTTTTTTTGTCTGTTGGTTTTAGAAACCTTTGTAAGGCAAGCAGCAGCTGTGAGTCTGAACCATGGCAATGGATACATGTGGCTCTGGTAGAGCAAAGTCTCTAAAATATGCCTTGTGCAATACCATTTCTGTACACAAATGCAAAGGCCACAGAATTATTATTTCCAAAGAGAAACAAACGCAAATAAGGCAGATTTACTACTATAAATGTTTTAATTTGCATGTCTGGATGAAAAGCTAGGAGTTTGACTTAAATTTTACAGGTTCAAGTAGAAGGTTCAAATTCTTTTTTATGTAGTTGCTAACATTAATGATTTATTGATTTTTATTTTTCTCCAAATGTATGTCTCCATTATTGACTTTAAAGTATCTAACACAGGCTGCAATGTAAATTATGAGTTATTTTAAACGGTTTTACATTATACTAAAGATGGTGAATCCCAGATTTTGAGGCAACGTTTATGGAGTTTGTATAATTTTATGCCTTTCCTTTTATTTCTTTGTATAAAGCTTTGGTTTTTGAATTTACTTTTGCAAAGTCACGTATTTCAGCCAGTGGCAGCTTCCTTTGCCACACTTGGATCTGTTTTTTGCTTTTTTTCAAGATCATACGAGGTGATTAATGAATTGACTAAACTGTGTATCTCTTTTTCATGTTTGCTTTTAGAATAGTGGAAAGAAGTTCAAATTAATCATCAGTAGTCTATACAGAATTTAACCAAGTTACTCTTCACCCTGCAGTGTGTTTTTATCATCTGTATCAAAACATATTTATGGTGTCCTTCTCAAATGTGTGTTCTTCTGCTCTCTTAATACAATTTATTAATCTGACAAATATGATGAACGTTCATGGCAGTGTTGAGGAAGGGCATTCAGCAAGGTTCACTCAATCTCCCTGTTTTACGACAGCACAGTTCCACAGGAGAACTGCATCTTTGGTGATTTATTATATTGTAGCACTGATTCTGTGACCCATTTCTGCTGTTGTGATCTGTCTTGGGCTCCCAGGCATTGCAGGGCACACCTTCTAGCAGTTTTGCCATTGGAAAAAGAGGGGTGTGAAGATGAGCGACTTAGTACAACCCTGAGTTTCATGGGTCTGGGCCCTGGGGCAAGGCACTGGCTGAGGAGGTTACTGCATTTCAAGAAGTGGAGCATTTCTCATCCTTGAGTGGCACCCAAGCATCTGATAATGATGTGGGAAGGCAGAAAAGAGCTGGGAGATTCAGGAGATCCATTTGATTCAGTGCTCTGTTCTAAGCCAGAAACAGTATAATGTGGCACCAGGCTGATGACATCTAGCTGTAGTGGGACTCTCAGAGACGGTGGTGATGCAAACCAGACTGCTTTTGTCTGGTGGCATCCATTAGAGTGCAATAGCCTCAAATAGCAAATTTTGCATAATTTCCCCCATTAATTTTTTTATTATTATAACTATAATTGTATTGTTATAATTTTAATTTTAATTTTAATTTTAATTTTAATTTTAATTTTAATTTTAATTTTAATTATTATGCCAGATTTTATTTGAATTTTTCTCTACTTTTCTCACTCCCTTTGCTGAATTAAGCTATATTTGAAACTCTTCTACTGGAATGTTTCTACCATCTGTTCTCTGTAGCAATTATTCAAATTATTTGCAACCCTCTGTGCCAACAGGGGTGAATCTAGCACAGATTTCCTGACTGACATATTTTTGCCCTGCAATATGCCACAGATCTGTAATTCTGTGGGGTTGGGTGGAGGTGGAGGGTTACGCTTCCGTTTCCAATCATTTCAGTGCCATAATACTATAAAGAGATAACTAAACACCCTCCATGCTGCTGGGCATAAATGTCGGCTGAGAGCAGTTCTGGTCCATTTGTGGCCTCCTCAATTAAGGAGACCTTAAGAATGGTATCAAAGTAACCACAGCCACCAGAAATCTTTTTAGCTTTTAGCAAGTATTTATTCATTTTATAGACAGAGATACTTTCAAAACAACATGAGAGGACTGTGCAGCCTCCACCCTGCCCCAAGTTTCCCAAGCTGGTGGAGACCACTAACACAATGTCCAGGCTCTGCTTAAGACTTCCAATTACTGCACATCATGAGACCACTAACAAATTTAGGAGCTTTGAATATAGTTCTGAAAGTAATAAAAAGTGATTCAACTCCAAAGAAAAAAGCAGGAGAGAGTTGAAGCTAAAGCTCAGCATTATTGGAACAGCGTCTATGGATTATTGATATATTAACATTAGGTGATGTAATGGTAAATTTTATGATTCTTTGCATAAAATGTTTCCCTAAGTTCATTGCTGCATGAAATTGTCTGTAGTCATATAATGAAGTGGAAAAGTTTCCACTCTAAAAAGTTTTGAAAGGAATAAGGGAGTGTCTTTACAAACAAATGGCTGGTAAAGATAAGACCTGAGTCTGCTGGTAAGGTAGCTTTGATACTGAGACAGAAGAAACAATGGGTAGGATTTCCATAGGAATTTCCCTAGTTAGATTTACCCGAAACTGTGTTAATAAACTACAAGAACAGAGATACAAGAATAAGAAGAAAAGGGGGATGTGTATTGGGGATGTCTGTATTAGGGGGGGATGTATATTAATTAGGCGTTCCGGAAAATCTGTACCTCTCGAGTACCCTCAGCCAATGGGGAAAGAGGGAGGGAACCTGCGGCCGGGAATTAGGATAAAAGAGGCTGCGTCCTCTGTCAATCTGAGAGAGACCCCGTGGGAAACGCCCATAACCTTTCCCTTTATTCATGAATAAAGTTACAGGACTCCTCTGTCTCCTTTTTGGACATACACCTCTGGCGTTTGTGGATTAATTTTCCTGACAGTTTCCATCTGAGAATATTGGTAAAAATAATTGTCTTTGCAGTTCTTACAAAAACATTTAAAACAAGGTCACTGCCTTGTGACACTAAGGAGTTTTCCTTAGTGGAGCACTGAACTCAGTACATGTAAATGCAGTTTGTCTCAGGGCTCAGCTTCAACTAGAGTGAATTTTCTTATCACACAAAATTTTCTGAATTTATCTTAGAATATTTTCCACATCACATCAGGGTGAGTCAGAGGCTTTTCAAAGTGGTGAAAGGGGGGACAAAGTTCTTCAGTTTAATAAGCAGCTTGTTGATCAGAAGAGCTATGTGAGAGACCAAAAATTAAGTTCCCATCATTATTTGTAATAGCAGTTAATTCTGGATTTCAGATAGCCTGACAGTCTTTGGTTATTTGTGGTTGAAATGTACACTGTCTTCTTATTTTTAGCAAAAATTTAGTACTGAAGCAGAGAAGCCTGATTAATTTTTTTTCTATGGCTTCCGTATTCTCATCTAAATGTTTGGTTTGGTCCAACAACAAATATACATTTCTAACTTTTTTTCTTATGGTGTACATTTACAGTATATTTTTTTCTTTTTCAATTTGTCCTGTTTTTTGCACCTCCTCCCTTGTACTTTCCAGGTGTCTCCTTTCATGATCTGAAAGTGCTGCTGAATAAAGATGAGCCAATAGTTAGTCCAATCCCAGACAGTCTTTTGTTCAGGTAATTGCTCGGAACCAAGCAGCTCTTAAGTGCCCTGACTTCCCTGACTGAGATTGACTGATGGAAAGATTAAGTAAGGCAGAGATTTATAGCCAAGCTAGTAAGAAGAAAGGAAAAATGTAGACTCATTTAAATAAGGTGTTTTGGGTTTTTTTGGTTTGTTGTTTTTTTCCTCTCTCCCCCTCCATTGTTTTGAAGACACATCCTGAATGTTATCCAAAGTCATGTATTTAGATCAGAGCCAAACTCCTGTGGCTGGAGAAGTGAGAACCCTTCTACCACTCCTGAAAGGTGCTGGAGCTGTGCTGGTAGTGTGTGCTACCACAGCTGATATCACACCCCTCAGGAGAGTGAATTTAAAGAAGAAATTTTACCAAGTCTCTCTGAGAACATAATGTAATTCTTACAACAAAGACAGTAATTTAGATTTATACCTGATTTATTTGCATTGGTTTCTCACTTGTTAAAGATATTTTCTAGTATATATCAGGTGACGCAATCCATTTAAAACAATGAAATTCGCCTTGAAAACTTTGTCCCCATCTTATCAGTATGACCACAGCAAATTCTGGGTAATTAATAGTAACATTTTGCAAAAAAAACCCCAAACCCGACCACAACCTCATTTGCATATGGAAACACTCATAATCCTTGCTAAAATTATTCAATAACTGATATTTAAATTTTATCAGTTCATATCTAAGAGACATATTAATGAGAAAATACATAAAATCATATTCATAAATATGAAAAAATGTCCTAGGGCTCAACAATGAATCTGGGTAAATGTATTTACAATATTTCCAGCAGCTGTTTTTTAAAATCTTTTTAATGAGATGCTGAATAATGGGGAAATAATGCTATGTGTTGGTCTCTTTTTAAAAATATTAGGATCTATAAAATGACTGACATCTTTATGTAGTTTGGAATCATAGTTAGATCATTTAATGTAAATTGCGATATTATAGTCTCTTCTGAGTTATAGTCAGTATTTCAACTGTAAAACTCCTGGGTCAAACATGGTTTAGATGGCTATCCCTGCTGCAGACAAGTATCAGAGCTCTTTTTCTCTCATCCTGCGTGTCATCTATACTAATTTATGTGTGGGAGGTGGGGCCAAACTCCCCTCTTTTCTCGCCATTGGACCTCAGGTATGTGAGCAAAAGAGGGAGAGGAGAACCATGCTTAGAGGTGATTGCCTTCTCTCATGGCTTCCATGGGCACCTGGGAGAAGCAGCCCGCATAATTCACCATTATCTATAATTCATAGTGTGGGACATACTAGTTGTGCCTTTTCTAACATGGCTGTACACTGGCTAGAAGGAAACCTCTGTGCTGACAGTCTAGAGACATTTTGTATTAAGACGTCAAAGAGCAAAAAAAAGATACTATACTCTCAGTACAAAGCTTTTGATATCTTTGTTATATAGTGTTAATCTTTGGGCTCTAAAGTAAATAAGATTTACCCTCATATTTTTAAAACTGTGTATTATAATTTAATCTCTGGTTCTCAGACTACTAATAGCTGTGAAGGATATTCCCTTAGTAAGCTGTTTGGTAATGATCTTGATGTGCAAACAAACAAATATTCCAAATTAAATATTGAAGAGAAGGAAAGATAAAGAACACAGGAAACACAAAAGTTCTTAGACTGATGTACTTAGATGTTTGTATTATCTGTTTCAAGAGTTATCCAGCATGATTTAAAATTTCTGTTAAAAATATCAAAACACTGTCTGGACTATATCTAAGCCACTGAATATTCCTCAATCCTTGTTTTTTATCATTCTAAGAAAAACAGTATGTGTTTACCCATGCACTTCACCCTCTAGTCTTCGCTCAAAGCACAGCTTTAGCTACAATAAAAAGGAGGAAATCAATCTTTCTTGAATCCTTAATTTCCCATGGAATTAAATGCCTCTTTCTCTTGAGAGAAATGTTTCGGCTTGTGGGTTGGGTAATCTCTTCACTTTTCGCTCTTTAACCATGTTTAAAAAAAAATAAAAGCATACAGTACTAATCTTCATTCCCTTCTATGACTTTGTCCTCTAAGCCCTATGTAAAACACATCTATTCTCTAAGAGTAATGTACAGTAAGATTTTTACTTAAGGCAAATGTGAGGTAAAAACCAGCTCTGTCGAGATTCATATCTGGGAAAAAACATATCTAAACTTAAACTTCAAAAATAAGTTCACCAACAACCTACTGTCTTACTGCTGTACTTTAATAATATATTAAATTCTTTGTCACTAGGTATATGTAGAAAATATTTTTGTCAGATACTCTCGGGGACCAATAGAGTAAATTCCAAGGGCTAATCCAGCAAGATAGAATACTATCATACTCTCTGAACAAACCTCAAATAAAATGAAATATGAAGTATATTTGTTTCCAAAAAGTGGAGAATTTAATGTGCAAGAATGACTGATATTAATTTTTTTTATATTTGGTCCAAGTTATTAATTACCTAAAAAATTTCATTTGTTGGGATATGAGAATGTTTCCCAGTCTCTGCTTTGATAGCTGAGTATTGCAGATGTCTCCATAATAGTTATCACTCCTTCTTTAAACCATAAAAAGTGTTAAACGCCACAAGGAGAAACTGAGTAAAATATTGGTTTGGTTCTATAAGGAAGGGTAGGAGGGCCCCTGTTTTATGAACATGTTCTCAGTTCTATCTCTACATGTAGAAGTCTGGAGAGAAATCTGAGGGTAGTTCCATACCTGCTGGAATGAATTAAATTAATTTGGTGGTGAATCTACCCTGGTCTCAGAAAAGCAAAATATCTACCAGACTCAAATTTCTAATGGAATGAAAAAAGTGGAGATGGGGGAGTAGGTAGTATTTTTGACTCGTGTGATGTGTCCTTTGCAGGAACGAAACAGGATTTATAGTCTTATAGTGCTATTTAAAGCTGAAAGCCTGTTTTTCCAAGCAAACGTGTGTATCTGCATTTGCAGCCTGCCACTGGCAAGGTAAATGGGATCAGCAGTAAGCTGAAACTGAAAGCTGCAGCTGGCTGACAGTTGCAATTTTACAAAACTCCTTTTTTCCCCTTCAGAGTCTATGCAGATATGAGTTTCGGCTATACTTGCCTCCAGCCTCTTTTAACTTTCTTTTTAATTAAAAAGCTTAATTGGGAGTAATAAAAATTCCAATTAAGCTTTTTAAATAAAACCCAAAAGCTCAAAGTGGCTGCAGTTGCAGATAACTGCTTCTGCAACCTGTGACTAGCACTGCTATTTGAACAAGGCATTTGTTTCACTGTAATTAATATTATGGTTTATGATTGTACCTCCACATCTTTCAAAAGTACTGTACCTTTAAGTCTCACAGAGTCATCGTTTGCACGTGAAATAGGGGAATATTTGTGAATTTTGCTAAGTGCAGCACAGGGACTCAAGTCTTGGTGGGCTGCTGTGCATATATTCCCCTCAGCATCACGCTACATGTCATATCTGTAAGCAGAAATAGGAGCAGTAGCAAGTCCTGATCAGCCAATTTCCCTGTGAATTCATGTGGTTTTGTAGGCAGCCTAAAATTCCCAGGACTGTTTACTGCTTCTCCTACAGCTTCATAGGGGTTTTATTTTTTTAAAATTATTTTTCTCTCTTCATTATTGACTGATTCCTAGCTGTTGTTTTGAAAGCCAACTTGTGTTGGCTCCAGGTACCACTGGCATTAGGTTCACAGGCTTTTCTCATCAGCTTGATGGACCCAGGTGGCCTTGTCTTTCACTGCTGTTTTTGCTTTCATTTTCTCAGCCATCTGTTTCTGACAGGAATGAATTACAGCCCTATTTTCCAAGAAGTACATTGATAATTGTAGCTCGAATAATTACAGTACAAAAACCCCAGGATGGCTTGAAAAGCAAAATATTCATATATAAAGCATAAATGCATGTAAACACTCCTAGAACTTTAAAGAAAATAAAAATGTTAATCTGCTCAGCTAGTATTTAATTTATTAACAATGTTGAACATATTGAATTAAATGATGAATAGGGTTGGTTAAAGAATGGCTACATTACGACACAAAATGCACCTTTTTCCCCAAATTAAAAGCTTAGTATACAAATGTAAACCAAGTTTTTAAATTACTTTTTGCCCCCAAATTTTGAAAAAATAGAAGTATTTCCTCCAACAAACCCCTTGGCTATCATTAGAAGGGATCACTCTTCTTTCTACCCCAGTCTGTTGCACTGGAAAATATTCTTCCAACCCAATGATCTTGTGCAGTAATAACATGGTACATAAACAGAGTGATTTGCTTCTGACAGATATAATGCCTTGTGTCACTAAGATGCATCTCTGTCCAGGAAAAGTACATTTGCCATGGATTACGGGAACTGAGAGAGACCTACTGTAAGCTGGGCTTGCTTGACTCAGCTTCACTTGCTTTCAGCCAGGGTTTCATCTGCTGGATCTGGGCTCTGACTAATAGCTGTATTCAAGAGAAATTGGCAGCTTGAATTACAGGAAGGTAGGAACGACTATGTTTCAAATATTGAACTTTTTTGGTGGTTTTTTTATTCCCCCTGATCTTTGAAAGCATTTTCTGGAATAAATCACAATATCTAATAAACCGATGAGTCTTTTTAAATGGAGTTTTAAGAGTGTACCAAGGTCTTATTGAATCATGTTATCTACCATTTCAAATCCTCTTGAAGTTAGTTACAAAGAATAATAGCTATATGTTCAGTCTGAAGAGTTCTAAGATTTTAGTGACTTTGGATTAACAGGAAGATTTCAAACTATCAGTATTTAAGCTTCACCTTTCTGTCAGTCATTCCTGACAAGGACAGGATAAGGTAGTAACTGCAGCAACTTTAGAGAGGGTGGTTTTTTATTAGTTTAAGCAGAATGTCAATTAAAAAGGAATTGAGATAAAGAACCGGCAACTAGATTAAGTTTACACTTCTTCAAGGATGATAAGAAAAATCCATTTACAGGTTCTATTTCAGACTGAATATACTTTCTAAGGTAAAGGGTCCTTATATTATAGCTTCAAAAGTCTGCTGGTAATTTCTGAAAAGATTCAATAACTATTGTGTCTGAAATGTTGAAGAATTTTTTAACTGCTGGAAATAATTATTTTACCTGAAATGAATATACTAAAATTAATTTAAATTTAATTTCACACGTTTTATGACAGAATGTTATCATCTACCATCATTTCTTCTCCTTCTGTCTGACTACTATTTGCATTCTCTAAGAACTGGCAAAGCCTATTTAAAACGGGAAGAGAAATTTATCTTTCTGTGATCTCTGAATGGGAGAGGACAACCTGGGGCTGATTTTCAGCTAAGGAGTATGGGACACAATGGAAGCCTATGTGCACTAATTTTTTTACTATTTCTGTAATCAAATTGCAAGATTTTGAGCAACTTAGTAGGAGTTATGAACTCAGAATTTAGAAGACTGCACGGGAATGGGGCCACGTTGGGGCCAGGCTTTAGGCAAAAAAGGCTCCTGTGGGGACTCACCCTTCCATATATCCTTGTTATATCTTGTGACAGCACTGGACTTTAGGGTTCACATGAAAATGATTGTTTCAGCAGGATCACATAGGTGTTTATTACCCTTGATTCACATATTCAATATTTTTTTTGCCTTCTTGCAGGCTTGAAATGTTTTCTCTAATGGAAGCTAAAACTGTGGTTTAATGTTACTGTGTCCAGAGATGGGTTAGTTGTGGTTTTCTACTTTGCCCAGAAAAGCAGACTAATCCAGGAGAGAAAAGTATTTTGAGGGATGCTTACCATTGAGAATTACAGTATGGGCCACAGTGTATGACAAAGGATAAGAAGGGAAGTCCCAACAGTTTGGAGCTCTTAAGCACAATCAGCAGATTTTGTAAACACCAGCAGGAGGTTTATAACCCACTTCTGCATGCTTTACAAAGGCAGCTTTTCTACCTTTTAATTGTAATCTGGATAGATTCAGAGCAAATGACACATAAAAACTTGCACATGCACCTGAAGTTGAGTAAATCATTAATTCCTAGTATTATATGAGGGATTTAGTCCTCTTTGCTGTTCTTCTGACTAAACCCTTAGCAGATGAGTCAGGTGTGGGGGTTTTTAATAGTGAAACAGCTTTCAATTTTGGTCTCTTTGCCACGAAAGAGTAAAATATTGATTAAAAGAACCAAAACTTTCCTTCACTAACAAAATAACAGGTAGTGTCTCTTATAGACAATCAAATTTTCTCTTGTAGGTTACTGAAGAACAGGAAGCAGAACATCCACCCAGCCTGGAGGGAAAGAGAACTACCCTTCAGAGGCATCCAAAACCAAGAGACATACTGACAAGCTCTGGTTCTCCTACACTATTTATACTGCCTGACAGAATGAGTCACATTATGCTACTTTTTAATAGCTTTCTCACCTTTCTGAAATTAATTACATGCTTGCAGAGCAGTGATGGTAAACTAGGAGTCATAGCTATCATTATTAGCTTTGCAGCATCCTTAGCATTCAGTACTCATGAATCAGCTGTAATGTATTGTGATAAATAATCTGTCCAGAGGGACATCAGCATTGCATCTGAAGTACAGCCCAGGCTAATCCTGTGAAATGTGCTTTGATACCATTTGTAAAGTTAGGTCTTGCTCTCTCTGAATCAGGGCAAGATTTGGTTGATTCCTTCTGATAAAGAAACTATTGAGCAGCTTTTTCAGAACTACTTTAATGCTTTGGTGTTAGCATATTAAAACTGATGTTTTCCCCACTCTTTCTATTAGCTACGTACACATCATTACATCAAAGCCTCACCTAAAGCCTGGCCATAATGGAGGAGATTCTTTTGAACACTGTATTCCAAGATTTCTTTCTGGTTTTGGAGGTTTCAGCTGAATCAATTTTCTGTCACCAAGTTATGCAGTAGATTTTGTTTTCATTACAAAATCTGTAACATTAAAAGACCATGGGATGATGTGAGGAGCTTATGGCAGCACTAAGCTGAATCTGTAAGGCAACAGCCTGAAACAATTTCAGGTTACAGAAAACAGCCCTAGAAGGGGCTTGGAGGAGTCATCTACACAGTGTGCATGATGAAGCTCAGTTAGCTCTCTGATTTATTTTGAGAAATGCTAATTTAACCTCCTCTTACAAACTTCTCGTAGTAGTGGGGAGAGCTATAGATTAACAGCTTTCATTTACCAGTGAAAACCAGAAGTGGTAAAGAGCCAGGAATTGTGGTGCTGGCCAAACAGCAGGCTTTTAAGCTCTTTTATTGCTTTGGGTGGACCTTCAAATCTGTATAGAAGGGACCTAAATTTAATGTGCATAAGAAGTCCTTACCTTTCATTTACTTAAAGCAGGTCTGTTGTGTTTCAATACCACAAAGATTTGAGAGTCTAAAAACCTCACATGGAAATATCATATGATCATCTTGTTAATGCAACTTTTTTTCCAACCAAACCTCTATAGTTCACCTGCCAATGAAGAAAGAACTACAAAAAAGGCTTATAGCCTGTCAAACACAAATTTTATAAAACAGCTTTTATATTTAAGGTACATTAATGTTTCTTGCTGTAGTAGTACAAATGATGAGGATGTGATTTAATGGGCTGTTAGCACAATAATGCTCTGTGCTTTAAAAGTGACACAAATTCCTCTTCTCCATTTGAAAGTCATCAATGTCTTTAAAGGCAATGGGATGTGTTCTTCAATTATATATTTGCCTACTGGCTGATGGCGAACTTAGGATTTTATGTATTTCAAATACATTTTTTCTGACAGCTTTAGTTGTTGACTTCCTTTAGCCAGCAGCTGATAAATCTATACCAGCAGTTGATGGAGACATCTCATGCAGTTGAAAATGACATTTAGCAGTTTGTGTCAAACAGATACACGTCTTCAGATCTTGAACTTTCTTTAACAGGCAATATCATGCTGATAAACCGTGTGTGCCTTCTACAAATGGACCATTACAAGGGTCAGAATATGAAAACCAAATCTCTATACATTGGCACTTAAAGGTGAGGGTAAGAGTAAGATGTGGAAACACCTTGTTGAATACAGATGGGGTGTTACCTTGGTGAAATCAACACAGACTTTGCAGTAGTTTAAAACAAAGCCTTGTGGTTTAGTTTCAGAGGGTTTCTTTACAGGAGGAAGCAGATCTCCTAATATGCAAAGAGAAGTTTGTCTCACTCTGCAGTATTGTGTACAGATGAATTTCTTCTACCTATATTTTATTTTGGAGTCATATGACTATGCAAATCCATTTAGAGCCCTGCATCTGTTGCATGTCTTCTCCTCAGGGGTTAGATGCAGCCTTGGAGGAGGCATGATGGACCTGCTTCTGCACATCCTGAGCACTGCAGCTCCTGTGGGATGTGAGGTACTCGTGCTGGGCCTAGAGAAGAGGAGAAACCAATTCCTCCTGTTCCAGAGGAGAGCCAGCTGTGTCGCCTGACCAGGAAGTCTGGCTGTGATGGCTTATCCAGGACAGTTAAGGGATCACTCAGAAGAATGGGATCGAGGTTCTTATGATGGTAGTTTTGAAATAAGATCAGCAGAGGTCTCCACCTGGCAAACACTTCATCACACCCTTCCTGCAGGTTTGGGAAGAATTCATTTGCTTTGGGATGGTTTGACAAAGGATCAGTTCCTTTCATTCAGCCTCGGCAGTGCCTTCCCACCAGGATGTGTCATTAGTGGTGTATACTATTCTGCTGGGGAACAGGCTGAAGCTGTCTAAATATTTGTTACAAAACATTAACTACAGCTTCAGGAGAACTGTTAATAGCCTTTTAGTTTCAGAAACTAAAGCAGTATATTTATGGCATTCATGGACTGCTAGCTTGTTCTGGTTTCAGCTGGAGTAGAGTTATCTTTCTTCACAGAGACTGGTATGGGGCTGTGTTTGGATTCGTGTGGAACACAGGGCTGATAATACAGAGATGTTTTTGTTGTTGCTGAGCAGGGCTTGCACAGAGCCAGGGCCCTTTCTGCTGTTCATACTGCCATGCTGGCGAGGGAGCTGGGGGTGCTTGGGAAGTTGGGAGGAGACACAGCCGGAACAGGTGACCCCAACTGACCAAAGGGATATTCCAGACCAAACAACATCATGCTCAGTATATAAAGTGGGGAGAAGAAGGAGGGAGGGGAGATGTTTGTATTGATGGCATTTTTCTTCCCCAGTCACTGTTCCATGGGCTGGGGCCCTGGTCTCCTGGGGATGGGGCCGTGGTCTCCTGGGGATGGCTGAACAGCTGCCTGCCCACGGGAAGCAGTGAATTAAACCCTTGCTTTGCTTTGCTGGTGTGCACGGCTTTTGCTCTTCCTGTTAAACTGTATCTCAATCCATGAGTTTTTTAGATTTTACCTTTCTGATTCTCTCCCCAATCCTGCTGGTGGGGGAGTGGGTGAGTGGCTACATGGGCCTTGGTTACTTGCTGGGGTGAAATCACGAGAGCACTTTTTGGTGCCCAGTGTGGGTTGTGAAGGGTTTGAGATAATGACAAGTTTGATTGGGAGGTTGTAGATTGAGTATAGATCTGTTAGTGGTTAACTAGTAATGAGCAGGGCTCTGTGCTTGCTGTGGGGCTCACTTCCCTGACTGTATATTAGAATCTGGTGCTCATTAGTGGTCACTTTTTGCTTTAGCTTTTTGCTAGGATGAGCTAAAGCTAACAGAACCTGTGTCCCTGTGTGTCCTGGAGCCAAGCTGTGGAAAACCCCATGAAAGACAGCCTGTGTACCCAACCTGTCACAAAGGACTGATACACAAAATTTCAATGACAAGCTTAATTTTCAAGTTATGTATAAGGAGTCAATTATTTAAATAATACCCTAACTAAAATAATACTGTAAGGATTAATTACAGCCACCTTTTATAAATTTTAAAGGCAGAGAGATGATGACAGAATATTCACAATGTTTCTGCACTTCACTGGTTTACAAAGAATGTTGCTAGTAGGCAGACCAGTGGGGCAAGGAAACACAATTGCTTACAATAGCCAAGCAGGTATGCTTAATTTTTAAGCCTGCCAGCCCTGACATAATTCCTTTAATTTTTTCTGAAATCCTCTTGTACGTCTTAATTATCTTGCGTAGTCTCATAGGATGGATTTGATAAGGAAAAACATGAACTATTAATTTTCATCTTGAGGTCTTAAAATAGCCAATTACGCTTGTACTAAGAGAAAAATGATATAAATCTTCTGTGCCAGAATACAATGCTCGGTGTCTCATTAGCATTCGGTTTATATATTCCCTCCAACCATAACCATTCCATGATTCTATGATTCTATATACTGTACCCTCTAGCAACCTCTAAGTTTTCAAAGCAAGAGGAAACAGACCTTTACAGGAGTACAGGGCATATGAAAATGCCTGGTGTAACTGACTTCCCTATCAGCAGTTTGCTATCAGCTTTTGCAAGTTATGTTTAAGATGTATCTATCTATAAAATTATGTACTTTCAAAAATTTGGAGATAAACAGACAACATGGTACACAAGAGAAACACTGTAGCTGGTTAACCTAAGAAGTGTGAGGATAGTTTGTAGACTGAAAAATATTCCAGCCTTTCTAACACAATTCTTTTGAGATGCAGCACAAGCCAAGGTTATATGGTTAGAAAATCTATTTTGTTCCAAAGTGCTTATAGCAAAAAGATAAAAGCAACAACAAAACCCCCAGGAAATCATGCCTCTTATGATTATCTACCCAATTCTGGGAATCAGATAAACCTCTAGCTGGGACAAGATCTGGGGTTTTTTGTTTGTTTATTTAGTGCTCTAAGTCATATCAGTTAGTCATTGCTAATTTACATCAAGACCTAACTGATAAAAGACTTTTCATTATGACAATAGCTTAAAGTATTAAAAAATGTCCAGTTTTGTTGCTAAATTGCTTATTTCATTGTTCTGGTCAAATACCTGATCTGCTGACCTAGTGTGAAGCATGACCTGAGCATCTTCAACAGCCACCATGTAGATGGCAAAAATGCAATCAGCCTCAGGGATAAAAACAGTGCTATCATAGAAATTAAACTTTTCTGTTCTATAACAATAACTGTGAGATTGTTTTATTAAAATCTGGGGTTTGTTTTTGGTGTTTTTTATTTTTCTATTTTATCATGAATTGTGAAATATACATTTATGAATTCTAGTAATGTCAGTCATTTCAGAGGTAAGAAAGGATGCTGAAAGGAAGCAATAGATTCCAGGAAATTAGTTTCTCCAGGGAGAAAACAGCAGAAAATAAAGATGGAAAAGAATGGGTGGTGTGGAGAGAAAGTACTGCACACAGTTTTAGGTAGAGGAAAGTGAGATTGGTCATGACACCGTGATGGCAGAAAAAAGTGACTTATGAGTTAGTAGTATGAGAAATCTGTGATATTACCAGAATCAGGAAATGAAAAATGCATGAAATTTAAATGAGAGGTGGTGGGATGCCTGGTCTTCCCTGAGTCAGAAGATCTATCATGTAGTACAGCCAATGTTTTGTCAAGCATTCCCTCCCCTGGAGTGCCTGGGCAGTTGAGAGTAATAACTGGCAGGAATTTGTGTGTCAGGAAATGAATTTTAAGGGAACAACAGGATCTTGATTTTACTGATTTGATTGCCTGGACCTACCTCTTTCTCCATTCTGTGGAACTAGAAAGTGTTCTCCCTGGACAGAGGTAATTTATAGAACAATGCTAGAAGAATGCGTGTTTGCAGGAGTATATTTATAGATCTATAATGTGTTGGCTAGAAATTTGGAAATATTGGTTGTAGTTGCAGAACAAAGTTGTGTTGATCTAAAAGTTTTGTAGCTCTCTGGAATATTCTTGGAATCAAGAAGTTCAGACAGATTTATTGCTTTTGTGTGATAAAAGCAATAAACTGAGCATCCTTTATGACACCTTTTCCAACTTAGTGTATCAATGTAATGCAGAAGTGCCAGTGAGTCCTGTTTGTCTTTCTTTAAGAAGTTGCAATTCAAGCAAGATCCTCCACACTAAACGAATACTTAATAATAAAAATATGGTTTTGTTCAAAGGTCCAGCAAGAAAAGGTCAGACCACAATCTTAGGGGGTTTTATCAATTATTTGGATCAGGGAAGAAACCCATTAATTAAGGGCTTTATTTTTATGTTCTTTGTAAACATGTGTTTCTATTTCTAAAAGAAAACAGTAGAAGATACAGCTGGTTTGATTTAAACAAAGCGAAGAAGCTTTCTATGTAAGTTTTCAATTCTTTATACTATGTATATTTCCTTTAAGAGACTGAAATCAGCATTTGTTACTTGTGCAAACTGGAGCAAAATCCCAACTTAATTTACAGAATCACAGAATCATCAAGATTGGAAGAGATCTTCAAGGTCATCTCATCCAACAGTCAACCTAGATCCACCGTAATCACTCCTAAACCACATCCCCAAGTGCCACATCCAGACACCTCTTGAGCACTTCCAGACACAGTGACTCCAGCACTTCCCTGGGTAACTTATTCCAATGCCTGACCACTCTTCCAGTGAAATAAAAGGGCCTGACAACTCTTAAATAGTCACAGAATGTGTTATTTGTACCAGTAGGAATGTACAGGGAGATAGCAGATATTTGTGTAATCCAGTGTTGGAAACTTTGCTCAGTCAAAAGGGGAATACATTTACATACCCTTTAGAATTTAGCAATGTAGCAAGCCACTAAAACATACATAAATTAAATGGATTCTTCGTATTCATAGGCTCCCTGCACAATGTTAGATTGTTTAGTTTTCATTGTTTATTTTGTTACTTTTAATGATGCTATTAATCATCCTTTCTCATTTTCCTTCACTGTCAGGGTTTCACAAAGATTTTCTTTCACCTTGAAAAAGCACCCGTTCTGAGGAGTTTCATCTCAGCACTCTTGTACACTCAACACACCCTGCTGAGGCAAGGCAGCTTGTCTTCTGCACTGCGCTTCTCTCTGAAAGATGGTTTCAGAACTGTGGGTTTGATCTCTCTCTTGGTAGTGAAAGATCATAAACAAATATGTCTTTCAAATTGCTTTTCCACTTGAAGCCTTTATGATTCCATCGAAGAGGAAACTGAGCTAACTCAATAAGCAATGGACCGTAAGGCAGTAAACTGATACATTGTTAATTTTTATTGCTGAAGTTTCTTCCTCTGACTCTGGTTCAAAATGCTATTCATATTTCATTATTATGATGATGATGATTCTTTTATGTTCGCAATGGCAAATCCTTCTGATATTCTACTTAATATTTTTTCTTGACTTGTGTTGGCCACAGCAAGCAACAAGGTAGGGAGCACAGTAATGTCTCCATCTGAACGAATGGAGACCAAACAAGTTACAAATGGAGCTGCAAATCATTGGCCAGGGCTAACAGAGCACCTGGCTGGCTGCTCCAGGAACATGCTCTAGAAAAGCCTTGGAAGAACAGATTTAGCTGCCTCATGAAGAAGGGTGCAAGGGTATGAAGGCAGTAAGAAATATTTTTTGTGATAGGTTCTCAATAGCCAGAAAAGCAAACATATAAGTTTTGTCAATTTCTTGTGTCCTATAGCATTTTAGTGTGTTGTAATAATGGACAGAGCCCACTGGGGGGGCCTTAGAGACTGGGATCTGGAGGCATAGCTTCTCATTAAGTTGCAGAGGTGGCTGCTCTGGTTCAAGTTGTAGGGATAATTTCTCTCTGCTTGTTCAGGTGCTTCTGCACCTAAACACCTATTTGTTTAATAGCACACTGTAATTGTCATGTTTGTTTTCCCTGCAAGCCTTAATTTCTCATGTTTGTTGATTACCTAGCTGAATGAGACCCCAGTCTTGACTAGGCTCTGCCATGATCCATCTGGCCAATACAAAATCCCATTTAAAGGTTATCAAGGTACTGATTCTGCAGACTTGATTCACAGTGTGGTTTGTTAAATAGCTCCGAATACAAAAACACAATCTGCTTCACCAGATTGGGTTTTGGTCCTTCATGTCCATTATTCTGCTTCCAGCAGTTACTTTGTCTAGTGCTTCAGCAGAAGGGAGAGGACATAACATATCAACAGTATAAGGGAAAAATTCAATTTTTAATCCTATGTCATCATCTCCTGCACATTATACACATTTGTCCCATCAGAAATATTTTTTTTTTCTGAAAATGATCACTTCCTTTCAAAGTCCAATATAAGACACTGTAATCCTTGCAGAAAAAAAATCACTGGCCATCAGCAAACTGCCTGGAGAAATCTCTCTTTTCCTTCTAAATTACTTATATACAGTGTTCTAGTTCCTATAGATAGAGTGTATTTGAGGTTAACAGAGATATTGTGGAAATCTAACCATCCTTTGAGGGTACCACTGTAAATCAGAGACAACTCAGTTTATCCCTAAGGTTAGCTCACATTGATTTAGTCTGTTTTACTCTGATATGGTTCCTGACTTGCAGACTTTGTTGTAAATTGGATAATACACCTCAATAGTATGAGCATATGAAGTAAAAACAGGCACATCTATGCTGCATTTTCTTGTGGCTATGGAAGATTATTTTCAAACATGTTCATCCAGGTAGTCAACATTACAGTTTTTTAGGATTTGCAGTCCATAAATTTCCATCTTGGCCCACTACCAGTGACAGATCTAAGGAGGGATAAACAGAGATTTAGTGTTGGAGTGCTACAATGGTCACCGTAGTCTCACAGCTAGACCTTTAAAAGCCTTGGTCAGTCATTGCATAATACTCAGAGCATTTATGGGCTCTGGCTGCATTCTTGCCAGCACTGTTCCCTGGCAACCGAAATCACAAGTTTTTATCCTGGTGGCTCTATAGTGGAATTCACTAATTGTGTTTCTGCTTTCCTGTCTTGTTGGTGTAATAATCTGATAGTTTGCAGTGTGGCTTTTCAGCCTAAAGGAGGAAATGGAGTTTTCCTTCCCTCACCCCATAGCCTTAGGCTTTGAGAAACTGCACGGGATGCATTACACAGATAAAATGCTATCTGGTCTGTGGAGACTTGGATCTTCCGACAGCTGCGGTCGTCTGTCACATCCCTGGATGAAAATATTCATAAATTGTGGGCATAAGCCTTTTTCTCCCCATCTTGTAGGCTTCTGTGTTGAGCAGGCTGCTCAGGTGCCCTTCATGGGTCTGCAACACATCAAAGCAACTCAGTTGAGAACATTACAAAGCTGAGTTTGTGGCACTCAGGCTCCTATGTGTCTCTTGTCTTAAGAAGAAAACTTTTAATGTGGTCACAAAAACTTAACCCTGAGTGCACCTCACCTGACTTTTAAAGGTTTACTTGGGCCATAAGACAGCAGTAGGGTAGTACTGGGCTTCAAGACATCATTTAACCTTGCTTACTTGTACATCTGAGACTGGAAGACAATGCAGTTTAATCTCTGTTTTTTATGTGACTCGGATTTCGCTTTGGTCCCTGCTTCATTCAGACCAGCAAATGTGTGATTGGTAATGGAATGGATATAACACCTCACTTTCAAGATGAGTAACTCCTGTTACTCACTGAATCCAGCATAGTGTTTTGCCAAATTCCTAATGGAAAGTTTCCAAGACTGGGTTTATTTTTCTTAGAGCAAACACTGTGACTCTAATGTTCTAATATCTGCCTCACTGTATAATTTTACAAACACTGGAATAGATTGATACAAACAAAATTATTAAAGCTGCAGTTCAAATGAGAAAACTACAAAGTTCTTTCTGCAGTGTTTATTTAATTTTTATTTGCCAGGTGTACAAATGCAGTGAAATTATTGCTTAAAGTTTAAACTGTACTTCTCATACTTTATGACAGTTTACTGAACTTGTGTATTCTTAAGAATGCTTTTTCAGAAAGTATTTAAAATGGAATTTAACCAGTTTAATAGATACTTGTTTTCTGCTAAAAGAGCTGTTTTTTACAGAGGCATACATGTGCTGGATTGCTCTCCCAGTCAGCTTATGATTAGAAGTGTGCAAAGAACAAGCATTAATGTCAGTTTAGATGTTCTTGGCAGTGAGAATCTGGATGTTTTTATTCCATTATGATAATAAAGCTGTGAAAATATAAAAAATTACAGTGAGATATCAAATCAAGAACTATTGAAATAACACCATGAAATCTGGAATTCAGGTGAAACAGTGTTCATAGTTACCAGATGTTTCTATTCACTACTGATGCTCACAGAAGGGAGTCCACTTGTAAAAGATGGAGGCTGTCAGCTTAATTTAGCTGTGAGGAATAAAGGCTTACCCATACCAATTTTGTTCTGATGACCTTAAAAAGAAATGCCTTAGTATTCCATTACCATTTATTTCTCTGAACCACCTAAATGTAGAAGTTTTAAGTTTTTCTAAGATATTTTAAAATGATAAATATGAATGAAGACAGTGCAATAAAAAAGATAAATAAAATCAGGACCTATTCTGCATCTGACAGGGTAAGCTGAATAGCTCCTTGTCTTCAGTACTTAACTAGCTGGAACCATTGTTCAGCTTTTGCGCAGAAGGAGACAGTATGTAATTCAAAAGCTTTACTTTCAGGACTTAGTGAAAATTGATTTCAGAAGCAGTGAAAACATCATAAAACCACATCAATAAATCTACACATACATGCTGAACCCAGCCATCTGTCAATTTACATGGAATTCAGGCTATCTTCTCTCCCACAGAGAGGTAGATTTTGTCTGTCCATTTCCAAAGACAAAGAAATAGAATAATTATCTGTCAAGGGATAACTCTCTTTGTAAAATATTCTATCTCAATATTTTAAAGTTTTCCCCAAGACCAAATTAATTTTTTTTCCTGATCCTTCCACTATGGTACCGTTTTTCTGTCTCTTCCCACGTTTCTTTGCTGCCCACACATCTCGGGAAGAAGAGGGCTGCAGAAATGACCCATACTCTCTGCCCCAGTGTCACACCGCAGCAAAAGGGGTGTTGTCCTCCTGTGATGCTCTTGCGTGTTGTTCAGTAAATGAGGGAGTTGCTTCAGATTTTATGAAATAATGCTTCAGCAGCTGAGAATGAAAAAGTAGCTTAAGTTCAGGTAATACTATCTATATAGCTTGCCATCAAAGCACAATTTTAGAAAAGGAGGCTGCTGTTTGTTTCCAGTAAACGTGTGCTGTTCAACTAAAATACAAAGCATCCAATTTCCTCAAAGGTTCAAAAACTTCAAACCACAAAATGCTTTTGCCCTTGAACATAAAGCTCCTTAATAATTTCAGGGTACTCTCAGCACTCAGGTTACAGAACATTTTGAAAACATACAAACAAAACAAGTTTCGTAATGATAGGTGGTATAAAATGAGTTATTTTGTGTCTCTAGAGTTATAAACATTAATGGCTTAATATATATTCTATCTCCAGACAGTTAAATTAATCCTCTCAGCAGAAGCAATATAAATTTAGACTATATTTTCCGGATGATTTTGCTTACTTCTGATCTCCTTTAGAACATAACGTGCTGTAGCTCTAAGAAAATGAATGCTTACAAGTGTAGATATTTATATGAGTCAGCAAAGCTGGCATAAAGTTGATGACACCTTGTATGCCCAAAAGAGATGACATTCACTGCTTAATGAAAAATATAAAAATCTGATCTTCAGGCTGGTTATAGTGCCACAGATTAATGTGCCAATGAGCCTATTTGAAAACATTATCTTGTGCTTGCATAGCAATTTATGTAACTCAGATTGCAAGAAAGAACAAATATGAATATTGCCCATTAAAGATACAAGTCAAGAATAACCTAGCTGAAGTCAAAATACTCCTGTTTCAGCTAGTACTAGCTGATCCACTTTAATCTTTGTTAGGTCTCTTAGGTAGCCATTTCCTTGTGCTGAACTTGGTCTTCAGTTTAATAGGATGCTGGTTGCAATTTCTATAATGAATCTGTAAGAAATGCTCCCATTGTCCCCATCATTTTACTTCATCTTGAAAATCTCCAGTTTTATAGCCACCACACTCTGTGACTTCATACCATGGCTGTTTATTGCACCTCTCTGCAACATTTTGCTTTTCTTTCACCTGAGAATTAAGAGAACCCAAAGGAGAAATTAAGGCATAGTAATGAACAAGGGAAAAACAACTGCCTCATTGCAGAGGTGTATTGTTAGATGTATTCTTTCCATGGTTGTCAGTGGGATTTCTCAATATCTGCACTCGTGGTGCAGATATTGAGACATGAAAGTTTCAAATTAAAGGTATTTATCAAATCAAGCCATTATTTTAGCAATAAGCATAATTAAGGAATAGCCCTGGAAACTGCTGTGTTCTCAGTAACTGTCTCAGCACGGTAAAGAGTAAAGATGAATCCTAAATGTTTCTAAGGTAAAAGCAGCAGTACTCAGCAAGTAAGGTGGGAGAAATGAGAAACTAACCATAGATTCAGGAGTAGGGAGATGGATGATATCTAGGCAATACTGCAGAGTGCTGTGTATTGGGGTGAACAACTTTTCATACGGTGTTAGCAACAAACACTTGTTCTCTTTTCATTCAGAAGATTTTTTCAGGGTAAAAGTCATACTTAGTAATGCCATATTTAGTAAAACAAGCCAAGAAATCCCATCAAGGTAGAAAATGGATGTGATTGTTTTTAGCAGATGTATTTCATCTAGACACATCTAGATTAACAAACATTTTTATATATCAAGAAAATTGTATTTTTTAATTCCCAAGTAGATGATCTCCTTTTGGTTTTCCTCAGTATTCAAGCAGTCCTTTAATGATTTACTGAAACTTGTAGAGAATCTCTTACTCAGTTGCTTTTTGGGGAGAGACTAGGTCAGATTTCATATTGGATGAGATGTTGTGAGAGGACAGTGAAGATGAGTGCTGTGCTCCCACAAAAATGAGGATGTCCTGCCAGGCAGCTTGGATGACAGAGAATTTTTGAGATTTCCTGAGACATCATAGAAAAATTAGTGGAATTGTGAACTCTCATAACTGAAAATTTATATTTGGCTAAATGATATAAGGAAGTTCAGTTTGGCTTGATTGAAAACTATTGTATTCAGTTTTCAAGGGAAACAAATCTGATTTTGGATGAAAAACTAATCCCCGGGTAGTAGGCCATGAGGTTTTTGGCTTTTAAAAAAAAAAATTTGTTTCAGAGGTGCTGGTTTTCTACTGTCAACAGCTCAAAATGCAACATTTATTAAAAATGCAAAAGAGTTCATAAGCAAAGGCATAATCTTAGCTAGACGTGTTAATTTCCTATAGCCGTGATAGTCTATGGACAAAAGCCAGAACCAAAATGTAGATAGAGGTAATTTAGTTTATTACTAGCTCATGTAGCCAGTAATATTTTAAAAGCTTTGGGCACACCAGCGCTTTCTCAGATCTTCAAAGGAAAGCAGAGAGAGGATGCAAGTATAATTGGAGTTTTGGCATAAAAGCGGGTGTTGACAACAATGAAGTTGATGATGGACAATTTCAAAAGGCAAGAGCAGTTAAATCTCAGATCTCATCAAAGTGAAGATAGTAGGTTGCTCCTGCTGCTGATGTGCATGGGCAGCAAAAAGTGGCTTTTGTCCTCGCTTTTTCTGCAAAGAGCAGTGAACTTTTGAATTTTCAGTCTCTTTCTGTGCTAAATGAGAGATGGGATATTACTTCAAACAATGGTCCGCCTGCCATTCACACTGGTTATGCCCCATTCATGCACCCTTAAAAGTTTTGTTCTGTGCTCCCTGGCCCTTCCTGCGATGTTTTTTGGGTATGGCTCAGAAGACACCATACCCAACATCAGTATTGGGTTTGGCTGCTACCACATACCCCTCCACTGTTCCCTCAGCAGCTTTGCCTTCCCAAAGCACAGGTGTGTTCACAGCACACTGCCAGCACCTGGAGTTCCATCCTGCAAAGCACCTCTGTGACAGGCTGCAGAACAGCCTTGATTTCAGACACCTTGGAAGGAGAAAGCTCCCCTGCCCCCACATTAGGTGCATTTTTGGGCTGTAAGGATGCTAAACAGGGTCGTGACCCTAAAATGCCAACCCAGGGGTGTCCACAGAAAGTGTCAGGAATAGCAAATGTGCTGTAGATTCATGTCCTTTGTGGTGCACGATGGCTTTCTATGTAGGAAAACCATTTATATATCAGCATTCAAAGTTGTGGCTATAAATGACCCCTAAACCTTCCCAACATACTTGTCTTTGGAAACAAATACATTTGCTTAAGTGAATAATTTTTAGTCTATATATTTAGGAATTGTTTGCTTAACTATTCTTTTTCATTGGTTTTTGTTCCCTGCCAAAGTCATCATTTCTTACTTACTTTCTCTTTGTTTGAATGAGAAGAAAATCTGGATTAATTACTTCTACAATCAAGTTTTGACGAATANCCCCCAATTATTGTGTTCAAATATAACTACAGGTAGCCTTATCTTTCAGATTTCACATGTGAATATACATGTCAGGTCTTTACCATTTAACAAGCTCTAAAAAACCTGCTATTTAAATTGGGTAGCCTCCACACAGTAGATATGCAACAAAATAGGAGCTTGTAAGTCTGAAAGATCAAAATAAACATCTCACTCTCATTAACAAAAATCAACCTACTTAGCTTTAGTTTAAACCTGGTCTAAAATGCAAATAGTGTTTACCTCCTTCAAGGGCCAGAGAAACTAGCTTTCTTTAGGCAGATGCTCAGCTTTGAAAGACATACAGTACATGGCTAGTCTGTCAAAGGTACAGAGAATTTTAAGCAGTTTGGCATTATCATAACTGTATTAAACTATGTTTGGTTTTATCATGTCATGTTCTTTGACATTTTGCTTGGCATGTGTATGCTGCCTGTCAATCAGAGAGTCGGCATGTCATGAGGGAACTTCACTGCAGGAATGGTGCAGCTTGGAGAATTCAGATGAGCTTAAGGAAAAGGAGCAAGGAATGCTTGACAGCTGTGAAGAGAATTTTTGAGGTGAATCTCAATCTCATTAGGCGTGTGGTTAAAATCATGAATAATGATGGGATGGCAGAAAAAAAGGCTCTGACATACTACAAAATTCCTTTCACTGGAATTTTTTTTTTTTTTAAATTTCTCTGCAGTTTTTCACTGGTGAGAAGCTTAGTGAAATGAGCAAGGAGCTAAGCATAACAATTTCTTTCTAAAATAAAAAACGTAGTTCCTTCCTGAATAATTTAAAGGGTACATGTGTAACTATGTAATATACACTGAACATGGGGAAAACCAAAACTGGATGAATTCAGCTAAACTTCCTTTTGTGGAAAACTTGTGACAAATCTGTCCTGTGCTGTGGCTTGACTGTGGATCTGCAACAGCTTAATGGTCCCTGAACTAGCTTGCTGTTGCATTTTGCTGATCATTTTGTCAAAACCTATGCCTGTCTGCCTTCTTGCCTGTTTGCAATTCTCCCTGCCTTGGTGGATGCTGCTATCACTGTATCCATATGGGTAAATCAAGTGGCAGGGAATGTTCCTGGGGCCTGGAAGCTGACCACCTTCACTGGTGACATGTCATGGTGGTCCACAGGGTGGTTTTGCCCTTGCCACCCATCCCTCAGCCCATACTGGGGCCTGGTTCAGGTGTTAGGAAAAAGGAGGGACCTGTCCTAGCAGGTAATCTGGGTACAGCTATCCTGTTCTGGAGGGGAGAGGAATTTGGTAGAATGGACAAGGACTGGTCCATGGCATTCAGTGTCACAGTGTGGTACTGCCATATTTAATTTACTTTTCTGTAGATATCAAGTTTTTCTATACCAACTGCTAAGCTGCTGCTCCTTCCATTTCTTCTCCTCAGCTTTGGAAATCAAAGTGTGACTCTTGTACACATTCAGAGGAACAGAGGAGAGAAATACAAGATAAAGACCACATTTGATAGTTATCTGTAGTGCAAGTGATGTTAGTTTCTGCTGCACAGTTTCTCGAACAATCTGGAAGATAAGAAGCAGTTAAAATGTACTCACTATTAGAGTGGACCTTTGGCTCAGTCTTTCCTCTAACTTCACGGTGATCACAGCAATGTGGACGTCTCACAACCTGGTGTAAATGGTTACTGTAAGTTACTTCTCCAGGGCTCGGAAAAGGAGAGATTATAGACATTGGAATGTGACTGTAAAAGACATACAGCGGTATTTTCAAGGTTAATTCTAGCGGTAAGTCCATTCTGATGTGTTTCATCTGGTAATAGGAAAACTATGATTTACCTCCAAAATGATCCTAAAACTGTGTGGTGAATTCCTTGATGGAAACTTACTTGTGGAAAAAATAAAGTTAAAAAACTCTGGAGCACACTAGAATTCTAGATTTTTGGCTTGTGAAAATTTGAACAAACAAATATTCATGCAGTGTTGCAATGTTCTCTATTCATTCTTTATGGATTCAATATTTTGATTTATTTTTTTAAATTTTCATGTGGCTTTTATTTCAACTTCTTTTGATGTTTTGTTATTATACACTTAAATGTGGTAATTTAAACCAGAGAGGTTGAAATCTCTAAATCCCCTAAATCGTCTTCAGCATGACATTATCAAACTCCAAAGAAAGACTGAAAGAAAGATTTGTCTCCTAGGTGCTGCAAGTTCTTTCTTTTCCCTCATCTTATAGAGATTAGGAACAGTGAAGCTTTGCTGGTGAATAATACTGTTCTTATTTCTTCCATCTTAAGACCCAAGGAATACTGAAGACTATCCCTGTTCCATTTAAAATCCAGATGCAAATAGGCAGATTTGAACTCCTAGCTTGGAGCAGGCTCAGCTCTTTTCTTGTAAAGACTGGGAGCTTTCAGGAAAACGAAGAGATTTTATTGGTAGTGAAAGACGGCTGGATACAGAAGAGTTACTTCGGGAAAGTGAAAGTAGAACTCAGCTCAAGAATGATTCTTTTTAATCAGACTAGTGTTGCTTTACTAAAGCATACCAAGTCTTTGCTGGTCTTGTGATATTTAATTACATTTGGAAGGTTAGATAGAAAAGGTATGTTTTCCAATTAACCTTTACCTCATTAAAATTTCATTCCAAGTTTTAAACTGTTCTTGAGAGTGCATGCTGTTAAGCACTATCTGGTCATTTTATTTCCTGGTATACTTGCTACTTATCAGAACCTAAACTAGTGTATCTTTACTTTAAATTCTTACTTTGGGAATTCATACTGCTCTATGTAAATTGCCACAGATATGTGTCATATTGCATATTTTACATCTGTAGAAGAATTACTTGATTGAGTGTGATTTTTGCTTGATGTAACGAAGAGTTTTTCTTTGTATCTTAACAGAAGTTGCAGCAGGGCATAATATGACTTATAAAGAGCTAACATTTCAGAAAAGAAGGCTTTTGAAGAACACAGCCACAAAGATAAAAAACTGGCACTGCTTTTCTTCTATCTGGGAGAAATCTGGCCCATAACTCTGTATTTACCTCTGAGTTCTTGGGTATGGTTTTCTTGAACATCCATTGCATTGAAGTTGCTAAAGTTGAAGAGAGAACAGGAACATATTTTAATGTAGTTTGCAACTTTTATGATTTGTGGAGCTTTTTCCAGTAAGTAGAATTATTTTTTAAGCTATTGGCAGAAGTAATCATGAGAAAGGCAGATGTCATTTGAACAGAATGAGAGTTATGTGTCACCAGCATGATTATGAATTTTGAGCAACTGTTGTTTCCCCAACTGCAGTAAATCTGACTAGAATTATGTGTGCTATGGTAACAAAGAAAGAGCAGAACTCAGACCAAGATACTGAAAAGCTGTTAATGAAGGACAGAGGCCTATTTAATCTACAGATACAGAGGTGATGCAAAATGTGAAATGCAAGATGGTGCTTCAGGCTAATGTCATAATGTGGCTGGTCTTTCTGAAATGATGGCATATTACCTTCTAAAATAACTTTGTTAATTCAAATCTTGTTTTGTTTCGGACCAAAATCTTTTGAAGACAGATTTGGAAGCTTGCTATCTTCTACTTATGTAGACCCAAATCTATGCTATAATATCATTCTGAGTATTATGCTGGAACAAGGAGTAGCCATTGACAAATATTTGACTTGGAAGAAAGGTTGCAAAGGAAAGGGACTATTGGGTTTTGCACAAGGACAAGGTAGCCATCTTCATCCTAAGAGAGAGGTTTTAGCAATCTTCATCCTTCATCTTAAAATCATCTTCCTGGATTGAGAGGTATAAAATTAACTTGTTTAAATTTACTCATATTCTGAGCATAACTCCTGTTAATGCTGATGAGAAATGTACTGAACTTACTGGGGATGAAGTTACTTAATTCTCCAAAGCAGCTTATATTTCTTTTTCATGGCTGTGATCATTTCCTTCCTCTACCATAATTATACTCCACACTATATAGATCTCAGCATTTTATCTTGGAGTTATCCTTCTGAATAAAATTCTCAATAATTTCTTTCCAGCAGTATTTCTGTTATCATGTCAAAAAATTTCCATTCATTACAAACATGAGAACGAAAGAAAAAATAATTTTAATTATTTTTAAAGAATTCTATATTCTTCCTTCCCTGTTGACATCATTTATTTATGTCAAAGATTTGAAAAATATAATTTTGCATTAATAGCTGACCCTGTTATTGTCTTAGTTTGCTATCATACCTAACTAACATTTTTGGATAGCATTTCTCAGACAGGAATTTAGCAATAAGATGTTTTAAGCAAAACAGTAGTAAAACCAGGCAATTGCAAAAGATAAACCACATATTTATGTTCACTTAAGCCCAAGATACTTAAAGTTAGCCTACTACTGGGTTTCTTGTAATGCAATAAAAATTTCAGCATTACACATGCCTGATTTTCTTCAGACTGTTTTTATGTCTAAGAACCTTTGCAATTTTAATCTGTTTAAAATTATACAAGAGTCCATAAAAACATTACTTTATGCTCCTTGTGATATGTAGGCAATATCTAGGCCCTTTTTCAGCACTTGGAATTTTATGGAAAATAATGCTGTGCACCAGCCCTTGTGAAAGATGCATAGCTTGGTTTGCAGAGGGCTGGTTGCGATTCTTTGGCACTGGGCAACCTCCTGGCACTGTCTCATACTGTGAATTGCATGGTGAGAAAAGAAAAGAAAAAAACCAATCATTGGATTCTTAAGTTAGTATTCCTTTAGGTTACAGTGTAAAGAAAAACTTCACATTTATCTGGCCTTGGGTTTATTTCCTTGAGTAATTGTACTGCAGGCTTAGAGCAGGTGCACAGCTGCCTGCTCCTTTGACACCCTTTTGGGCTTAAAAAATGTCTTCACTGCAGCAAACTGAAGTATCTCAGAAAACTGAAAGCACACCTTAGTTCAAAAATCTTTGCTTGTGAGTCTTTCTTCTCTAGAACTTTAAATGGGTAGAGAAGACAGCAGGTTTTTGCAGAGGAGATTTTCACAGGAACAGTCTGGGAGGGGTCTAGGTTGGACCATGGCTGCACTGGCAACAACACAATGCAGTCCCTAGTGCTGCAACTGCTCCCTGTATAGAAAACATCACAGAAAAAATATTTCATACCAGGAAAGGTTTAGCCATCTTGCTGAGTGTATAGCCAGCTTGCTTTTCTTCCCTGCTGTTCACTCTGTAACACTGGTAACCTTCATGGCTTCTACAACACTTTAAAATGTCTGCCATTTTTTACCTGGAAATGTACCTCATGGTATCCTGTGATGTGGAAGAAATAAAACTTTTGCTAAATAATCCTAGAAATTGGGGGGGGGGGAAGACAGCAAAACTTTGCGTATGTTTAGCTTTTTGAGCGAGAGAAACATGCAAAGATGCCATTTCCATAGGTTAATAATCCAGTGTGCAAATTAACTGAGTCTCAATATGCAGTCTTAAGACCCATAGGTTATTAAGTCAATCAATGAAATTTTTAGAATTGACTATTCCTCTCTGAAAGATCACTGTTGGGAGGTAATCAAATAATAGGACCATGCAAACAGTGTGCAAAATAAGGGCTTACAAAGTCTGTTGTGGTCACGGAGAATGTTTTCTTGATGACTTCCTCAGGCTGACCCAGTGTCTTGGATGTTGCTGAAAGATACAGCAGGACACAAAAAGCATAGAGAGAGCCTTAGTTCCTAACAAGTTTTTGTAAAATAAATCTGGGTAAAGTCTGAGTAACAAAGCAATGACTTGGGAGCATTTCTTGGCTCTCAGGGCTGACTGGAGCACCCCAGACAACCTGCAGGTGGGTCAGTCCCTACAGCAGACCTCAGCATGCTGGCCCCAGGCAGGGGTGGCTGGACCGCCGAACTCACCCCAAATGGAAATACAGCTCAATGTCAGCAGAACACATGCGCTGCCAATAGGGAAGATGTTTTATAGCTAGGGGTGGATCTAGCTGTTCCAGAGAAGGTTGTTCCTGTGGAGACAGGATTACTGAACTATCCACAAGTTCTATCCACTATCAGGCCAAGAAGAAAAGCTGTGTAGAGATTCTGCTTCGTAAATCCTGTCTGCTTGTTTGTTTTCTTTATACATAAATCGAGCAAGGACTTTTTTTTATTTTGCTTTTCTTTAAATGCTGATGCATTTCAATCACATGGGGCCCTGATTGTGCCTCAAGTTACTGAAAGCTGCAATAATGTAAATGCAGATGTTTTTGGCAGTATTTCTATTCTCTAGAGACTAAAAGATATCTGTAAACCACATAATGTATTGTTTTAAATCAGAATTATGCTAGATAACTCCAATTTTGTCTAAAGCTTCTAGAAAGCAGAGAATTCTGTATTTTCTTGTATTTAGTAGTCTAATGGGATTCCTTGAGTGTTTGAAGTCAAATGGGTCTGGGATGATTTCTTAAGTAAACACAGACTTTACTTTGGGATTGAAATGAGTTTTTTGGAAACTATAATACTAGGACTATGGTATTGGCACCGACAATTAAGATAAGAGACATCCTTTGCACAGAAATTTAATGAAAAAAAATTGCTATGATGCATTTCAAAATTACAGTATGATCACTCCTTTTCATTCTTTATAACCATTGCATGGCATACTTTTCCAGAGGTGCTACCTAATTATGTTGTGATTAAATGTGATTCATCAAATAGAACTGAAGACAAAACTGGCAATCAGAGAGTCTTTTTCATCCACAGAATCTGTAAAATAGGTGTATCTTGTAATTAGTTTACAGATGTTTACTTTTGAACAAGTAAACCAAAATTATAAAAATTTTCTTTTTATCATCTGGTAGAATATTTTAGCATATATATGCAGCACATAACAATGGCTTTTATGAGTGGGACTACCAGAAATTATCAGCATAGCTACAAAAATGATAAATATTCAGAGGATGTAAAAATATAGCCTCTTACTGAAGGTAACGAATAAGACCATGGTTTGAGTCTAGAGGTGGTATAAGAAGCTAATTTCTGTTTGTACACACTAACTATGACTGAAAAATCACAGAATCATAGAATGTTTTGGGTTGGAAGGGACTTTAAAGATCATCCAGTTCCAACCCCCCTACTGTGGGCTGGGAATCTCTCACTAGGCCAGGTTGCTCAGAACCCCATGCAGCCAGGCCTTGCAGGCTGCAGTTGCAATCAAATTATTTTCAATTTTTTTGGTGTTGATTGACTTTAGTTTCCTGTGTGAAGTTAAGCGAATACTGCTGGCAAACCAGATACTGCCTGACTCACGGTATTGATTAAAAATGCATATGCTTGGGAATATTTGTGGGCTTCAGTTGTCTTTCTGCTAGAAGGATTTGACCATGCTTTAATTTCAGTGGCCATAGGTACTCAGGTTTTGGGTAACTGAGGGAAATGGGTTGGTTTGTTCCCTGGGCCGCTCAGTTGCCAAAATCTGAACAGATTTAACACCTGCGTGTTGTGTCCACCAAGCTGTAGTTTCAGCCCAGTGCTCTGCTCATATCCAGAAGGAAAAGGCTCTGAGTTACTGCTGTTTTGGGAATGTCCCTAGCACGAGGGTGTCGCCACACACACACACACTAACACAGAGTTTTGGGGCTGTCGGTCTGCCAGCTCCTCCTGCAGGCACCAAAAAGGTCACACGCTGGGATGTTTGGTTCCATACAACAGGTATAATATGGAGCCTTCTGGCACGTTCTGGTGTCAGAAGAACCCTTCGGACTGGGGCACTTGTGGAAATAGCTATGACATTTCCCTCCCCAAGGGAAGAACAAGGACAGACTGAATGTCAGAGTGGTAGCTGTCCCCTGGCCCCTCCCATCCTCGTGCCTGACACCAACTGAGGGCGGCAGAGCTTTCTCAGAGAAAAGAAAATCTTACCTTTGATTTTTTTTTTTTTTTTTTTTTTTTTTTTTTTTTTGATTGCTGGAAGTATATTTAGCCTAATCAAGCTTAAAGCAGGTAATGATAAGCCATCCTATTTATTTATTGCTTTCTGCTAGAAAATAATTTTTTTTTCCTTCTAAATACAGACCAAATCCCATCCTATTTCCATCACTCACTGTGTTTCCCTGTATTTATTCACCCACACAATCTATTTGAAGATACAACCACTTGTAGGACTCTACTTATCTTCCCAGACTTTGCAAGGGCTGCCTGGAGAAAAAAAAAAACATCTTAAGTAAGCATTGTTTACGGTTTCCTTTTTTCCCTCTTCATTTGTTTAAAGAACATGTGGCTGAAATCTAACTTCTGTTCTTTTACAGCTATTTCTGCTCTTCCGGTAGCAACAAATCATTCATTTTTGTGACAAATTATTTCCAGAACAACCCACTATGATATGACAGAAAATTGCAGCTTAAGAGAGGAGGAAAGAGAAGGAGCAGATGACATCTCACAACCCCACAAACAATCCTGTTGTCATGAAAAGTATGCCTATTAATAGCTATAAATATGAAGGATAACAGGTACCATTTACAATTTTAAAAGGGTGGTTGCTAAACTGAAGATCTTCCTAAGGACTTTGAGCTGCTTTTTGATAGTGATAAGCCATTATCAATTCTGAAAAATGCCTAGCAATAGGCACTGAAGCAGGAGACACAGCATAGACAGACAGGGAACACTCTTGAAGCTTAATCACATGCCAACTGGAGATTAAGAGATTACAACTGACTTTGGTGCAAGTGAGGAGTATGGTGTAACACCTTCATGTACTTTCAATTTTAATTCCATATTAATCTCTTAGCATGAATCATTCAGAATTGGGAAGATAATCCAAAGAAGCCTTGACTCCTCTGCTGCTGAGATCCACAGAACCACTTACAAAGTTAGGGGTTTTGTTACACACGCATCCTCCACTTAGAGGAGGTGTGCTGGAGGAAGTTAACATGTATTTCCAAAGATGTCTTGCACAGTAGGGTCTAGAAGAGCTTGCAGGATTTTGGGGGCCATTATTGAAATGGGATGAATGGTACATCCATCTACTCAGGCCACAATGGTCTGAAAATCGGATGCATTTTCTCTGTCTGGGAATGGATGATCATGCCTTTGCCAAGCACACATAATCTTTAGTGATTACCTGTGCATCCCTGATATCTATTCTGACATCTGTTTAGGGACAGAATAAAATGTGCATTTGCAAGGAATAGACTTCGTTTATTTTATGATTAACAGACACAGAAGACAGCTGATGATTACAAGTATAGGCTGCAGGTGTGCATGTGGATTGGCCTGTATAATATTATCTCTGTCATGGATCCACAAGGACACAGACCTTTAACCAGAAAGGACCATGATGACAAATGATCTGTTTTACAATTTAGAAAAATAAAGCTTCCTTTCTTTGTGCCCTCTCTGCTCATCTGTTACATCATGGTAATCAGAGGCTAAGTTCAACTTAATACTTTTCAAGGAAACTGCTGGAGCTAGTCCAAAGGAGGTCACAAAGAGGACTCAAGCACCTCTCCTTTGAGGAAGGGCTAAGAGAACTGGGTTTGTTCAGCCTGGAGAAAAGAAGGGTTCAAGGTGACCTTCTAGGAGCCTTCCAGTATCTAAGGAGGGTGCACAAGAAGTCTGGAGAAAGGCTTTTCCCAAGGGCAGGTGGTGATAGGACATGGGGGAATCGGTTCAAACTGAAAGAGAGTAGGTTTAGATTAGATATTAGGAAGAAATTCTTTATTGTGAGCGTGGTGAGGCACAACTGAAGTTGCCCAGAGAAGTTTTGGATATCCCATTCCTGGAAGTGTTCAAGACCACTTGTGTTGAATGGGACTTTGAGCAACCTGCTCTAGTTGAAGGTGTTCCTGCTCGTAGCAGGGGGATTGGGACTAGATGATTTTTAAGGTCCCTTCCAACACAAACCATTCTATGATTCTCTGATTCATGTATGGTGAGATGGATTTCTTTCATTTTCTCTTGCTGTGCATGTAAAATAATTAGTGGGAGATATGTACTTACTAGTTAAACTAAGACATTAATCCTTGGTGCCTAGTTCAAGGTCATCCTACTCTGAAATTTTGAGTACAGAGAATTTGTCAAGGGCTATAATGTTATACAGACAAACAAGCTGTGCAGAAGGCCTTGGCCTGGATAGATACTTTGTGTGGAAACTTGACCAAATTCTTTAACACCTTCCCCACCATGCCCTGCCATTATTTCATTTTATAAAATGAGTGCAGTTATTGTTTCTTTCTTGTATCAGGATGAAAAATACTTTTATGTCATAATAGAATATATGGGCTAGATTCGTAGCTCAGGATAATAAAGGATGTGCCATTGTTGATTTGTGCTATCTGAACATCTTTTTCCTGAGGTACAAAATATTTATCCATAAAAACACTTTCTTCATCACTGCTAAATGTATTGAAGGATTTTTCTACTCCAGTTTTTTCTTCCTCCTCAACCATGATATATACATATGATATAACTAATACTGTAAATCCATTTTTAAATTTTCATAGATTATTTTATTCTCATTCCAGAAATTCAAAATTTCTGAATTCGGGAAAAAAGTGTTGCCATAAAAAATTAAAAGGAAGATTAATTTAGGCAAACTGATCATCATTTAGTCATCAAAGGGAGAGCTTTATTTATACAGTAACATTTCACACATGCTTATCAGTAAATTGTTTTGAGAATATATGACTAGAACTGGCAGCTGTGTGATCACAAATAAAAGAATTGTAATTATTCTGTCTTTTATACAAGAATGGATGCAATGAAGGGATTATGTCCATATTCTTTCATAGCAAGGATAACTAATAAATTATCAGCCTCAGGAATCTTTAAGATGGATGCAGGAAGCATATTGCATTTTTGTAAACAGTTCACCTGTATGCCAACTGCCAGACTGACATTGAGGGAAATGAAAAGGATTTTCCTCAAAAAACTTTCTTCCCTTGAATGAAATTCTGGGAAAAAATGTTGTGTGAGACCTGTATTAGTAGGGACTAAAGATAAGCCCCTAAAATAAATTACTCACAGGCATTACTTACAACCAGAAGCTATTCTAGGAGAAAATTTCTATTTAAAACCCAAACGATACTGTGGTTATTACAATAGCCATTTCATTCAGTGTACAAAAGGATTGCTTTGAAGACATATTGTAAAATACTCTTCGTTGGCACAGAAATGAGTGTGTAGAGTTAAATAGACCTGTATTTTTCTCCAATGTTGTAGACAGAAATGGCGAATATATGCAATTATCTTCATATTACAAGCATGGGTTCAGGTTCAGCATGTGTGAGGAGCTAAAAAGCTCAAAAATGATACAGCACTTACATCCATTTGGAAATGACAGGAACGTTGAGAAGGAGACAGATAGGACCCAGTCCTCTGCTGATGTATCCTGACAGAGCTCCACTGAAATAAGTGCAGCTATTGATTCAGGCCAGCAGAGGAGCTGGTCAATAAGTGCATTGCTTTGAGACTTAAACTTTTCTAAGATTACTGTAATTGTAAGTGCTATGGATACTTAATTTTTTTTTTTCAGGTCTACATATATATTTATTTCCTCCGCAACCCACTTGACATCTTATAAAAAAAATTAGAAAAAATTCTTAAAGCTTCTGTTCTGTTGGTCCCTTTTAAAGGCAAAACTCTCAGCACTCAGACTTTGGTGAGCTTTCAGCCTCATTACAAACACACTCTGTGTTGAAAGGAGCCATTTACTGTGCATGCAAATGTGTGCTGAAGCTGGTCACTACTGCAAGTGGGCTGGGCTCAGTTTGCAATTTCACTTTCATAACTCAGAAATGTCCTGCAGTCTGCCTAATACCCTATAGCCCGCTGACCTGCCAGGTGTGCTTTTAGCAACCTGCTTTAAGTTAACAGCTTTGGTGCTCCAGGAAGGTGTCTAGCTGAATGCAATTTTAAAGTATTCTTGTATCACAGTTGGAAGTACTTGAATTTCTTTTGATCTTGCCTCTTTGCAACAAAAGGAGTGCAAAAAAGTATCTGGGGCCAAAAGGTTTCACACAGAGCCTTATCAATGACAACTATCAATGATAGGACATAATCGTTCTCTATGCCAGTATCCTAATATTTTCTCAGTCAACCATATTCCAGTGAAGTGTAAGGCTGTTTTGGGGAAGATTTAAAACAAGAAGTTTATATGTGTTGCTTATATACTATAAATGTTTCTAAAATTCAGAGAGTTTCAAAGAATCAAAATGACTGAAATCCTGAGTAACTCAGATTTTGAACAATTCATCACGGATAATGAACACTTTGAGTAGGATTTTGTGCCTCTGGATGTCACTGTTGTTTTGCAATAATATAAACGATGTTACTTGACAAAGCAACAAATGAAAATGCTATAATTACCACCATCTTATCTTCGTTAGAAAGTACAAGGCTGATCACTCTGGCAATTTAAGATCTACCTTTAATTCAGTGTAAGGGATGAACTGCTGAATATGTAAAATAGTGCTTTCTTCAGTTTAATATTTGGTGAAAAGGAAAAAAACCTATCAACTTCTCTGATACCCCCAAATGCATTTCTTTGGAAGCACTTAAAATGGAAGATGAGCCTTCATCACCCTGATGTGGGCCTGTCAGGATGAATCCAGGATAAATATTGGTTTATTCAAGTCAGAACAAATGGTGAGATATGTGAGGAGGAGGTGAGTAAGTGTCAAGGACCATGCACTACTATTGCTGCTCATGGCAGCTCAAGAGAGGAGTGGAACTTACTTTTCCCAAGTAAGTCTGTTATACATTTGTTACAAATTGGGAGGATAAAGAAGGGAAGAAAATAATATACCTTTCTTCTTTTACACGCTCTTGCACAGCAAACTGTTCTACCTTATGAAATTATATATAAAGTTAATGGAGAGTTAGTGATTAGGAAGAGTATTTTTCAGATTCATAAATCACTGCAATTGCCTCAGTTATTTACAGGAAAATGGGATGCACTGTTTGCAAAAAGTCTTCCTTGGAAAAAGGCAGATTCATGTTGGGCAAGTGGGTTGTGACAGGGAAAGAAATAAAGGAGTGTACAATTTTTTAAACAGTTTTTTAAATCTAAGAAATAAAGGAGCATACAGTTACTTGACATTTTTTTGGTCAATTTAATGAATGAGAATGGCTGCCTTTGGTCAGGAAGTATCAAATATGAAATAAATGTAGAAATAGAATGTTTCCATGAAATAAAAAGACATATTTCATTTTTCTAGAATCCTTGAATTTCATTTGATCTAAATCTGAGTAGGAAATCTTGCCTCAGAGATGTCTAGGACATAATGATCAGGAAATGCACTGGCACCCTCTCTTTTGAAATCAGTAGCCACTGACTTCAGTGCAGATAGAATTTCATCTTTGCAAATGGATCTCATAGGATCCCACTCAGTCAGGGTCACATTTACTTCCATGAGCCATTGTTGTGGTTTAACCCTGTCTGGCAATGAAGTACAAAGCAGCTGCTTGCTCACTTCCCTGGGCTCTGGCCCCCCTGGTGGGAGAAAAATTGGAAAAAAAGAACGGGTTGAGGTAAGAACAGGTTACAAACTGAAACAAATGAAATATAATACTGATAATATGATTATTAATCATAGCATTAATAATAGTTATTTAGAGATACAGAGGAAAAAACCCCAAGAGACACAAGGGATGCACATTACAGTCTCTCACCACCCACTGACTGATGTCCAGAGCGTCCTCAAACAGTGATTGGTGCCTCCCAGCCAATCCCCCACAGTTTATAAACTGAACATGACATTTTACAGTATGGAGTATCCCTTTGGCCAGTTCAGCTCAGCTGTCCCAGCTGCTCTCCCTCCCAGCTTCTTGTTCCCCAGCTCACTGGCAGAGCATGGGAAACTGAAAAATCCTTGACTTAGAGTAAGCACTGCTCAACAACAACAACTGAAACATCAGTGTGTTATCAACATTATTCTCATCCTAAATCCAAAAGACAGCACTGTACCAGATACTAGGAAGAAAATTAACTCTATCCTAGCCAAAACCAGAACAGCAATGAATTAAAGTAAATCCAAAGTACTTTTTGCTATCATACTTCAGCTAGACCAGAGCAAATGTATTAAATCACCCACATACTGTAAAGAAGATGCTATTTTTAGACTGTAAATTCCTTTTCCCAGTAGCAGGGTGCTAATGTCACACCATGCTGTGAGGGTGGTTTTCATTCTTTTTTCTATTTTAAGCTTGCAGACAAATATCTTACACAGTTCTTTTGTGGTTTTAAACTGCCACCATTACAAGGCTGATTAATAAGTCTTTATGGACTAATTAATATGCTTTTATCTATATGAGCTTTTATCTTAATGTGCCTGATTGCTACAGCAATTCTATAACATTACAGGAAGCTATTTATTTTCAAACTGGGGATGTCATCATGACCTTTTACCACACAGCTAAGTCAAGGTTCTGGCCTGGCAGGTACATAGAGGGTAGCTCAGACTGTTCAGTGCTGGCTGTAAATTACAGGCTGATGAGTGAGTGTGATGATCTCTGTTCCTGATGTGTATATAGCAGCTTATTCTCCCAAACGTAAGTGATGATAGAATTCTTGAGCACTGAAATGTAGGATGAAACAGTCGATTTTTAAAGTAGTGATGGCAGTAGGAGTATTAATGAATGTGCTTACTGGGGAAAGTGTTTGTGTGCCTGGGCCAGTCCCTGCTGATATGTGTGGCTGGACCTGTTTTCTGGCACCCAGGGATCTGCAATATGTCCAATTGCTCTGTCCAAGATCCTGTGCAGGGTGTGTTTTGGGAATTCACAGCACCCCCAGCACACAGGCTGGTGTGGATCTTAATTTCTCATCTGTGGTTCCTCCAAATCCAATATCTGGGCTGACTAGCTGGGCAAAACACTGGAAGCTCCCTGTGCAAAGGAACAAGGCACAAATATTCATATTACTGTAATATATGGGACCTCAGCAGGATATGGGTTAAGCTTGGGCCTTGGTAGGGGACTAACCCATAGCAGGAATCTCTCCCTTCAAAAATCTTAAAATCTCAGCAGTAACAAAAAGAGAAAGTTAGAGTAGAACTACTGAAGAGCAAATTCTGTCTTATAACGTCTGTGACTTCAGCATTTGTTTCCATTCAGATATATTCAAGGTCACTTATAGGGGGAATTATTTAGAAGCATTAATTTTCTGATCTTTAAGCCATCTGGCTTCTCAGGTCTGTCATTCATTTGAAATGACTGGACACTGTCAATATAAATTTGCCACTACAAATATTTAGACTTTAATGAAAGATATTATTTTGATGAAAATAATATTTTGATTCTCTGGAAAAAGTTTAGCTTGTACTGATAACTCAACTAATTTAAATTACAAAAATAATATTAGTTAGAAAAATAAATATTACTATTATACTACTTGTATGCAAAAAACCTGTTTTTTTCTCTACTGTAGCTTCAAAGTTACAGATAGGTAACTAAAACAAATCCTTAGACTTGCTTCAAAAAGAGTTTTGATTTGGATTCCTCAAAAGTACACAGAGTCTGATTTCTTTTGAGGTTAGAACTGATCTGACTTCTCTCCATTAATGTTAAAATATCAAATTCTGGACGATTACACAAAGGAATTGAAAACTGTAGTGTATCTAGGGAAAAACACTCACAAAAGGATGGGAAGGAATTTATGTGGTATTTGTGCAACTATCATACAAGCTTTCAAAGGATTTCTATTGTAATTCAAGATTAGTTGAGCATAAGTTAATGGACTTTTAAAGTATTACCCAAAGCTTATTATGATAGACTGTAGAAGCCTCTTTAAAAAATGTATTTTAATAATATCAACTACAAGGTCCCTGAAGACATATTTCTAGGCATAGTATTTCTTCATCAAATATTAAAATAGGTCAAGCAATCTGGTTTCAGTTCCTTTTCTGTTCATTCTCCTGCTGCAGTGTGCATACCAAGAAGAGTGCATTATGTAGATTTACCAACTGTTGAATTCTCTGCTTTGTTTCATTATGTTTATTTTGCAATCTGTACTGAGCGTGGAAGAGCTACAATTACACACCAAGGAATCCTGATATTTACTAATTCCATAAAGTTAAGGTCATATTCTGTAACAATGAGAGAATAAATTAATTTATCAGAATTCAACCTTGCAGGTGCAGGTAAGCCATAATGAAAAGACTGGAATGAGAACAAATGACTCAACAAGGTTCTTAGTTGCATGATTAAACTACTAATATCTTACAGTATGAGTAGCAATTTATCTCTGTGGATTAAAATGTGCGTTTCCCAGGAAATATTTGCATTTGTCAATTAGAATTTGGCTCAATTAAGGCTCAAAATTTTATTCTTAGGGCCAAGTAGTCAAAGACAACACCCAAAATGCAAATATTCCTGCCTCACTTTCCAACTGAACAGTTTTTCACACCCCTTGTTTTACTTCTGAGCAGAAACAGGGATGAAGCATATTCAAAGCTTAATTCCGTCATTCAGCATTGTTATGTACCAATTTTTGCAAATACTAGACAGGAATCAGTCCAAACAGTTCCATGTTATAAACTTAGCTTTGGCCGAGTATAAAGGAATATGACCCTTCAGAATTCTATTTAAAAACTGAATGTACGAAGCAGTGCACAGAAATGAAATGCTTAAGGTGGATATTTAGAATAGAATTAAAATATTTTGATGTTTCAAAAGTAAAGCTGCACACATCTTTTAGATATAACACCTGGCATGAGAAAAAGATTCTTAGAGCATGTTGCAGTGAAGACATGAAAGTGTGTGACTTTTTATTTGTAGTTTACCAGTAACATTGTTAAATGTCTTTTAATATCTTCTGTTAGGATAGCAAAATGCTACTGTCATTGATTTCATCAAAAGCAAGAGCTGGCAGCAGAGCTGCTGCTGGGTAGCACACAAGGTTAAGGGATAGTTTGGCACTCTTGGTTTTGATTTTAAGCAATCTAACATTTAGCAACTTAACAGCTTAGGAGGCTGACTCTTTTATTTTGGAAAATGTTGCAGGGTTTGTACAGAAAAATGTCCTCGATATAGGAGCAGGATCCATGAAAGAGTATGTCAAGCATACTTTGGAGTTAGCAGACTAAAATTTTCCATGAGTCTTTGATTTAATTTTGATGCCAGAGAAAATATTTGTTCTGATATTTATCACAAAGGCAGTCAAGTCCTTGTCAAGTAAAAGTAAAATCATGTATTTCAGTGTGTCCCTTTGCCAATACTGGCATATCATTATCTTGGTTTACTGTTCTTCTGTATGTTTGATTATGTTTCTGGCAATTTAAAATGCTTATCTTTATGATTTCAAAAATGCCTCTTGGTAATTATATATTTCAAGATGAGCAGCCAGATATTCTGATGAAATTTCTGAGTATCACTTTGAGCTACCTTAGGTTTATTTATTTTAGTAGCTTGTTGAGGACTAAACTTCATGATTATCCTCTTGTCATTCAACTCAGATTTATTTCTATGCCAAGCCCTGTGAGACAAAATAACACTCCTTTTTTGAATGGTGGCCATGACCACCAAAATAAGAGTCATTCCTTAGGAAAAGAGTTGATCCAACATCCCTGCAAGTTACTGCAAAGCATCTTCTGACTTGCAGAAGTTTGGACCATGGTGTAAGCGTGGAGATTCAAGGACCCAACTGTTAATGACAACTTTGTGTCTTTTTACTGCCTACCTTGTTAGATCTTGGTTGCAAATTGTGGCCAAGATTACATGCCAAGAGCTTTTGTGAAAGGATTATACTTTCTCATGTATGTGAAGTATTTTTCAAGTTTCTGTTGGCTGTAAAATAATTAACAATTGTAAGATAGAAAAGTGAATAACCTGAATACTAATAACTGCAACTTCATTTTTTTCATCAAATTTTGAATGTTAGAAATTTGCGAAACTACTTATGCAAATGAAATTGCCCCATCTCACTGGCTATAATAATCCTACTCAATTATGTTACTGCTAAGACATATACATCTATCGAGTTTAGATAAATGTGTACAATTCTTCAAAGGCTTTGTGTAATTGCTTCTAGATTTGCCTTCAGCAGTACTTGTCTTTGTGATTGTATCTGTACTTGGTAGGTTTTCATTTTGTAATTGTATGTTAATTGTTTGTGATTGTATCTATGAGGTTTTTATGCAGTAATTTTGAATGGCAATTGTCTGATTGTACCTTTGATGAAAATTTTCATGTTAATTTCACCCAATATGTAATTACTAACAAGCAATTCACCTAAACCAATATATACTGGAATGAAAATTATATAAATGAAAAGGGAGGGCATTTCTGCAAAGGTAACATATTGTGAATTATAAAGGTGAGTACTTTAATAATTTATAACTTTCCACTTCAATTTATTCTGCCAAAGAAAAAGTGCTTGAGAGAGGCTGGTAACTGTTGTATGACTCAGTAGCTTTGAGGGTTTTTACAATCTTTTTGCTTGTTCCTCTGTGCAAACTCCCATGTGCACTCTAGCTAATTATATCTACTTTTACAAGGTACACAGGTTCCATTGTCATTTTTTTCAAGGCAAAAACATAACATAAGAGCAGAGCCACAGCCAGCCCAGTGGGCAGGCGGGTGTTTTCCTGGGTAACATCCAGTGGCAGGGACTTCGGTGTGGGTGGGCACCAGGCACCCTTTTACTCCTATTAACTGGTCCCAGGTGAGCCTTGCCATAAGCCTGTTCCACCCAGGTAATTTTGGTAGTGAGTATTCTGAATGATTTGTATTGCCAGAACATCTCAAGGTTCTCAGTACTGCCCTGGAGCCACCACCTATTTTCAGCACCGTATGTAAGCATGGTCTGGCTGCAAAGGACACATTATAGGCGTATTCCATAAATTCAAGCTTATGAAATATAATTTCACTAAGCACTCATATAGGTAAGACAAAAGCTAGTTTATTGACAGTAGTAATAGTTTTAGATTTAGATTTTTTTTATTTGCATATTTAGGAACTGTTTATTCATGATTTAATTTTTCATGACTGATTCAACTAGAAAAATAAGTAGATTTTGAAAAACTCTCTGAAATCAACAGTACAAAAGAATGCTTTTCGATTATATTTTATTTTCTCAATAAATGTATTTATTTTTTAGCTTATTAACTTTGAATAATTACAGACTGTCTTTTCTATTTCATCATTCAAGGCCAATGGTAAGGAATTCTCAAATTGGATTTTTTTTACTACAATATTTTTACATTTGATTTTTGCTGTTTGTCGTACATGCCTTTATTTCAGATAGGTGAAGTTGAATAAATATGCTACACTTGACACATTTTCTTAATGGGTTGATGCCACTCCATTCAGATAATGTGCTGAAAGATTCTCCCTCCCCTTTGAGACTGTTCATTCAGTTCTGACATTGCTTGTGTTTCTAGAAATAATGATTGGATTAATTTTTTACAGATAGTGTTTTTTCAGTTCCTCCACATTTTTCCCCAAAAGAGCTTAACAGTAAATGAAACAGGTGGAGGCCCCAGCCCAAGTCAGATCCAGTAATTCAGTGGCTAGAATCTGGCAATAAACCAGAAGAAAAGGAATTAACTACAGGCTGTTTGTGTTAGCATGCTATAGTAGTGAACCACAAACAGGTGAGCAGGCAAGACCAGATGCACTATTTAAATCAATTAGGTGGGCCAGTTAACCATTGTTAGGAGTCATTGCAATTAATTTAATTGAATCTCTTCTTTTGGCAGTGATCCCAAAAGGCAGATATTTAATTGCCCAGAATGCCTGTAGTAGAGAAACAATTTCAGTCTATTATATAATATACTTCTAGTATATTCTGTTTTTTCCTTAAGTGTGAACTATCCTTACTTTTTTAATAGGCAGGAACAGTTTGAAAACACTGATTCTACTGCTTTTCTCCAACCTGTGGTGTGCTCTATGGTTGCCTGAGAGAGAACATGAAGACTGAGATGGCATATAAGGAATGATGTGCCACTTTGCCAGGGAAAGCTCCAGTACTTAGTTAAAGTAATAAGCCAGACTCTTCTACTAGAAGTCTTGCTTGAATAGAAATGTCTCAAAAGACTTAATCAAAGATGTCAGGATTTATAGTTCTTCACTGTTTAGAATTTCCTCAAACCACTAGATCTTGTGAAGATTAGCATCATGATGAATTAGAATGATTCCCACATTTACCAGATTCCCAGAGTCCGGTAAAAGGGAGAGAATGAAATATTTGTGGATTAAGAGTCTTTCAGGAGAGAAGTGAATGTGTAGTTGAAACCTGTGCTTTCTGAGTTGCTTATTCTTCTAATGCTGAAGTGAAAAAACACCTACAGCTCAAAACTCCTCTATATCTCATGCACCTGGAATGGTTTCTGGAGTCTCCTGCAGACTTCATGAGATCATTAATGTGGGGCTGCCTGCCTTCCCCGATGCTTTGTAGCCACGACAGTGGGCTGTGGGAGTTTTAACAAGTCAAATGGGACTCAAAAGAATGAGCACAAGGAGGAAGTAATCAGTGAAGCATGGTGATCGGTGTGCTGTTCTACTGCCTTCTAGGAAAAGAGAATTCTGAGTTTTGGTCTATTTTCAGAATCACATTAGTGTTTTACATTCTTCAGCAGACCAAACCAGAAAACCTTCTACAGAAGTAATATGTATCTGCATTTTCTGGGTAAGAGGGATTAATTGCTTGCCACCCCTACATGGTGGGTTATCCAGCCTGTTGTCTAGCAAAATATTTGAACTTTGTGTGGCTGAGGAAGGAGAAAATCAGTGTCTCCATCCATCCAAGACATTTCTATTCACATGACTGCTATGCAAAAGGCATGTAGGGCCTAAAAAAGAAAAGAATAAAAAATTTGCTTCCTTTTAGATCACCAAAACCACAAATAAATTTTTGCTTTAATAAGCAGACAAGGGATTGGTATTTTCCATCTGAACTATTTTTGAAGAATTTATCCCTCCTTTGCCTAATTGAAAGAATCTTGAAATTTAATCAATATGTTGTGCACAGCATTTCTGTGAGAAAAGTAGCATTTCTGGGAGACTCGTTTGCAGGTCTGGCACTCCAGAGAAGTTTGGTATCGTGTCAAGTAAAATCTACTCTTTTTCAGGAGATCAGCAAAAGGTTTTCTCACGCGCTGTTATGTGCACATGCCCAAACCTCCTGCAGTGTTCTGCATTCATAGATCTCAATGTGCTCCTTGGAAAGAGGGCAGTTTCAAACCTGAGGGAAACAGTTTCTCCTTTAAACTTCACAGCTGGCTGTGCTAAGAAGCCCATGTTCAAACCAAAAATAAGTATCTGCTTGAAGAGTGTATATGTGACTGGTAACAAGAAAAAGGGAAAGGAAAAGGTAGGTTAAAAGCTAAGCCTGTTTGAAACTCAATGTGGACATTTGTTTGTGTATGTCTGACAGACTTTGTACAGACAGATCTTCATCAAGTAATAAACCCTCCCAAGGAAACTGTGCCCTAAATATCAATGTTTGCTTTTAATTGTTTGTACCCATTTACTGAGAATAACAAAGGATTTGGCCATTTTAAGTAGCAGCAGTAAATTATATATCACAGATTCACAGAATCATCTATGTTCACTGACACTTGATTACTTTATACTAATCGGTTTAATAAGTACCAATTATATCCCTAAATGGTTTTCTAAATGTTAATATATCAGCTACATTCCTTGTTTTCCTACACATTTTGTATTTAGAAAATTAAGCAGTAAGATTTCTCTTTCATACTTATTAGTCATCATTACATTCTCTAGTAAAATGTTATTTCAATGTAACGATATTTGCAAACACATTTGGACTGTAGTTCTCAACAGTCATGTTAAATGTTAACCCATTATATTACTCAAGGTAGAATCAATGTGGCACAAAACCATGAAGGAGAGAAACCATCAGATGAAGTTATGAAGAGAATGTATTTTATACATCTTTCCATAGATAACTTTGGCTGACTAGTTAACGGAAATATAAAGGCTTTATAATGACCTTAGCTATTGATATGGCCTAATCAAACTCTGCTGCCTTTTAGTAATGCATCACATTAGTGTTTCCTCAGAATAGAAATGGTCCCACTGGTGTTAATATAGGTGTTTGGTTGGCTTTGTGTGCTGAAGATTTTTCTGCTGAAGAGTAATATTTTGCTGAAACTAAAGGTCTTGAGGGGAGATGTCAAATCCAAGGAAAATTTAAGAAATGTAACAAATAAGTGGGTTTTGAACTGACACTTGGAAATTAAATGGCAATCTTAACTTAGTTTTGCATGGAGAGTTGCTTAATTTTATCTAAAAATAAAGCAAACCAAAACCAATACTTATGTCAAAATGTTGATATGCAATGACGATTGAGTCTAGGCTTCTCATGCTCATCTTCTATTTAACTTCAAATACTACAATTTCTAATGTTCCCCTTGATTGTTTTCGAATAAACTATACATATATAGCATCCACAAACAGATGAAAATGGACAACTTTTAGCTTATGCAAGTACATAATAAAAATACACGTGTGTGACATTAACATGTACCTATTCTGCCCATGATGAGGCAGATCAGGCTAGCTGGAAGTGAATTTGTTTGCACTGCCACAGGAGTCTAGATGCAGTAGAATTGAACTCTATGTGAATTAATTTATCCTGCTTTCAGGCTGCTTGGCAGCTTTTGGCACTTCTGCTTCTGTATTTATGGCTGGCCTGAGGATGTACATGCTGCATGATGGTGTGCAGCACAGGCATATATCCTTATTCAGTGTTTAAGCATGGGAGTAGTTGTTACTCTGAGTTGTCAGCTGGTTATTTCTTAGAGAAGCTGCCATGGGGATTGCATACTGTGGAATTTACATTACTATTTAAATACTGTGTGATTTTTTTCAATTAAAGGACCATGTCAGGTAAAGTACACACCACATTTTGAATGCTATGTGTTCCCTCTATTCTTAATGTGTTTTGAATAAAAATTTTTGAATTTGTGCTGTATTTGAATTACTCTCTTCACTACCACACTTTGCTTTTGTGTTAATCTCTGGTTCTTTGCTGGTAAAAATGTAATTTCTCTTTGTTTTAAATGACTGTGTTTTAAATTTCTGGACAAACAATTAACATAAAAACCTATAGTAATGTTTGACAAGAAGAATATAAATTCACTTCCCAATTTTCCCTTTAGAAAGTCCCATTGCATTTTCTTTTTTTCAGAGGATATCTGACATTACAACTCAATGCAACTGTAAAGTCTTGCAGTCTATTTTTATTGTTAATTTTTTTTATTTTTATTTTTTATGATGAGGCTATCTAAGCTGCTGATCAGAATTGAGGCACCTATGGTGCTAGACGCAAGGAGTTTGATGGCTTGTTTCCAGCCCATGAAGAATGCATGAAACAAGTTAGATACTAAACACCAGATACATGCTAAAGGGAGTGATAATTCAGACAGACTAGGTATGCCCATAAGTGATATCAAACTGTGAAGAGAGGAAAAAGTAACCTTCCTTATGTACACACTCTTTCAGAACATGATATGATATTAAGAGCAAGGGTGTATTTCAAGGTTCTGTTACGTGCTGGGAATTTCATAGAATTTGTGTATTTCAGACACAGCACCATGCAAAGGAATCTGAAAGAGCGTTTACATCTCCTTGTATAGTGTAACTTGGTTCTAAAGGTGATCCAGTCACATCAGCATTTCACCATGGCTGGGTGGATTAGCTGTGCTAGAGTAAAGCTTTTAGAGTCAGCCTGGATAAATCCACATGGAGCTGCATTGCAGAGTAGACCTAATGTAGGTTGTTGTTGTATTTAGTAAAAAACTTAAGAAAATATTAATGGAGGAAATTCTATGTTGTATTTGTAGCAGAAAGGAGATTCTTCAAAGTTGTTCATACCCTTTTTGTGTTGAATAACTCTAATATTTGAAGCTGTAACTAAGGAGAATCCAATGACAATTAGGTACAAAGACCCTCTCTCTTTTCCTTTTAAAGAAGCCATGGGATTTCTTGGGTCTGTGATAATTTGTCATAATGTATCTTACACTATTTAGAAGTCCTCTTTTGCTTTTTCTTTGGTTTGTCTTTGAAGTTGCTAGATCAGGCAATAGTGGAGGATTAATCTCTTTCCCATTGTTTCTGAAAGATGGTGTAACTGAAAATTGTGGAACTGAAGTGACAAAAATTGATATCCTTACAGAAAAAAAAAGTGCAACAAAGTCTAAAATTAAAATGTACTGAAACAGATTTGATATAGTACATAACAAGCTTGAGCTAAATGGAACACTGCCAAAACTTGGTATTACTTTCCTTAGGAAAAGGAGAGTCTGTTCTGAAATCTATGATCAACCTGGCAAAAACATTGCTCATAATTATGTTAAAAATAATAGCAAGCTTGCTGCAATAAAACAGTGCAGCATGTGATGACTCTTGTTCACTTTGTCATGGTCTGTTTGGTGAACTGGGCATCTAAGAAGTACTTGCAAAATCTAAGGTCTGTGATGAATCCTGCAGTTTGTTGTCTTTGTGGTCTTGAACATGTTTCTCGGCTGCTCTTCCTACCTGTTTTTGTCTTAGTTACAGAAGCAGTAAACTCATGGGAACAGAGCCTATCTCTTCTTTTCCAGAAAGCTAAGTGAGACACATGGTTTGTTCTCTGTATCTGTCAATTCAAATTTCAAAATCCCAGCCTGATTTGCCTCTCTGCAAACCTGTTTATGCTTTCCCAGCTCTTTGTGATCCTGCCTGTTCCTCCCAGCTGCTTTTCCCTGCTTCAAGAGCTGCAGGGATATTAGAGGACCACATTTCTGATCTCAGGGAAAGTGATCATTCTGCACTAGTCTGGCTTGTCATTGGCAAAGTACTTTGCTGTTTTAAACACATATTTTAATGACTCTCTTCAATACATATTTGTTTCCAGAGCTGAATAAGTCAGAGCATTTCTGTCACATAAATCAACAAGAAATCAGTGAAAGGAAAGTCTGTAAAAAGAACACTCAGGTCTGGCCAGTGTGCTTCTAGATTTCCCAAACTGAATATTTCATGCTTAAATTGTAAAGCTGCACTGATTTATGACAGCACTGGAACAAGACAACCCATTTCCAAGGAACTTTGTAATTAAGCAATGTTTAATGAAGTGTGAGGCGTTCAAATATTTTTAAATTCAATCAGACTCCAGCATTTCTATTGCATCACAGTTACAGAAAGGCTAAGGAGTTCTGCCAAATTCTGTAGGATTTTTACATGAAGGGAAGAGTAAATTTTCCTTTCTTACTAAACACCATCAGAAAAAAGATGGTTTGTAAGAAATACTTGGTTTCCTAATCGAAAAAAATCAGTCTATAAGGATTGATTTAAATGAATTCAAGGATTTTACTGCCTAAGCTTCTGTTTTCAAATTAATGTTTAAAAATACTATTTAAAAACCCAAACAGATATTATCTCTGCCTTTGAAAAAAATACTGGTTTTTAGTGGGAAATTAGGGATTGAATAACTCTTTAAATGAGGCCTATCATATCTTTACCATACCCTATATTTTCCCCAACATTTTATTTAAATAGAATATAAGTTAGGGTGTTTTGTTTGTCGATTTGTTTGGGAAAAAGAGGTATTTTTTGGCTGGAATTAATGGTAGATTAATGGCAAGAGTCAGAGAAGAGAGAGGGACATTATTTGCATGAGATCTTCCTATAAGTTCTGGTATTAGAGAACTTATTCTAAGGGATTTATATTAATGGGATGTCATATGCAGCAAGGAATAAAACACATACTTAATGTGGGTAAAAGCACTGAAATAAAAGGGAGAGAGGATTAGATCAAGCTTGCAATTACTTTTGTCTGACAATAGCTAATTTTGCAAAGTGCTTGGGGAAAACAAGATTGGATCATAAGGCTTTAGGCCAGCTACAGTTAAATGCTTGCAAATGAACCTTCTTAGTTTCAGTAACTTTTAAAGGATTAATTTCTATTTAATTGATATATGTATACCTATGCATAAATGCACAGATACATGCATGATTAAAAACTGAAAATACAGCCAAGAGAAAATGATGGGCCACTTTACTTAAATGATATAAACTAAATTCCTTTGAAAAAAGATCAAAAATCTGATTTGTAAAAAACTTAAAAAAAAATAAATCTTATAAGATACTGTAAGTGGGTTTATTTTCCAAGAGAAAATGGAGCCAAGTATTTCTCAGTGAAGCTGAGAGGCAGAAAAAGCTTTAGCTAATAATGTCGCTCACTGCAGAGAACTCTTGAATACTAGATGTGATTTTAAAACTAAGGTTCAGAAGCTGATTAAGGACCAGAATCCCTGACTGAGTTTCTGATTAACATTTTGAACATGGAGTGAAATATTCGGTCTCTGCATAATTACAAAATATAGACATCAAAGAAGAAAAATGCCTTTGAGTGATCTATTCTATCTCTTTGTTAAAGCGAGATTGTATTTTTAAGCTGGCAGTTACAAGGGTTTTTCCAAATGTAATTTTGAGCGTTCCCATTGACAGAATGTAAACTGTTTATCTTGGAAAAATATTCCATGACCTAAAGGGTCTTTCTGGAAAATTTTGTTGTTGCATTGACATACACAGCTCTTTTTCCCCTTCTCTCTCACATGATTTCTCTTTACACTTAGGTTTGCCTTTACATGAATATTAAATTAAGGGAAGAGTGAAAAAAGAAAAGACCTAAAAAATACAGAATTTAAAAATATTTTAAAAGCTCAAACCTGCATAAGAATAAGAACAAATGCATTAAAATTTTTTCTAACATTTCTCTCATAGAAAGGGACACATTACATTAGAAGTGTAATAATATCTTTATGTTTAGTGGAAGGGAGACTGTCCTTCCTCCCTTCTGTCCTTTCGTCCTTCCCTATCCTGTTATCCTTCCCTATCCCTAATTTTTTCCCTATCCTGTTGCTAGGTTATGAATGGTGGGATACTTAAGGACTATTAACTCTTTGTAAGAGACAAAAGAGCTGGCTTGGGTGTGGGGAGGGGAGGAGAAATTTGGTCATTGGAAGCTCACTGGACCACCGGGAATGGGACAGGCAGCGGTGGGGAACTGTGGGCTCCCTTTGGCTGTGGATGCAGGAAGGTTTTGGATCTGCGCTGCTTTCTTCTCTTTGGTGAGTGAGCTTTCATCCAGGAAGGTGCGTTCCTGGAGTGCACATCCTCTTGCCTGTGCCAGCAGCTTCTGTGGAGGGGGTCCAGCGGCCGCCGCCCTGCACAGTCCCATCAGAACGGACTGAGGGGTTTCTGCTGCTGCCACCACTATTGTCCGCATGACACAGAGCTGACCGCGCCACAGCGCCCCCTGCAGCTGCGCGGGAGTCATCGCACCCGCCCTGCCCGGCCCGGAGCCCGACAGCGCCCCTGCCGGCTGTGACCGGAACTGCACCAAATGGAAAAGCGCTCGACAGCCCAGAGACATATGCCACTGGGTTTTTTTTTCTGGTTTTCGTTTGTTTATTATTGCTACTGTTGTTGTTGATTGTTTGCCTCACTATCGATGCTAGTAAAGAACTGTTACTCCTTTCCCCTTATCTTTGTCTGAAAGCCCTTGATTCCAAATTTATAATAATTTGGAGGGAAGAGGGTCACATTCTCTGTTTCTCAGGGAGGTTCCCACCTCCCTAAACAGACACCTGTCTTCTAACTAAGACACTCCTGAAGCAAAGTTCCTGTATAGGGTCAAAGTTACACAATCAAATCACAGATCAAATTTAAATTATCACATTTCTAGACTCATGTGAAAACTGTGTCCAATTGTGAAATTTTCTTGTGCTCTGAAATCTCTTAATATTCTGTTAAGCAATTTTCTGATGCTTCTTGAATTTAAATGTGTCAAGGAACTGCTTATTACACAGTGAATACATAGTATTTTTTAATTATGCTGTATTACTCTTTTGTTTATGTAAAGAAAAATGCATATTCTAGCTTGAGTAATTACATTTGGCCTGTATTTATTTCCTTTGGAGTTTAGTAGGTGCATTATTCTCTCCCAATTGCCTTAACGTAATGTAGGAAGCCACATAATGTAAAAAGAAGTCAAACATGTATGCACAGAAGTACATTTTTTAACACAACAATAAACTATATATTGCTTTTTATTTTTGGGTTTTATTTGTAACCATGCAACCATAATTGCAGCCATGATCAGATTGGCTTGTATATTTAGGTATAACAATCAGCATATATACTACCTGTGCATACATTTCTATTTTTATTCTGGTCTGTCCAATAGGTTTGGGAGACCTCTTCTATCAGGTGCCATCGTTGCTGGTTTGGTTCTTTGATACTTTTCCAGTTGTCCCCTCAGTCCTCACTGAATATGCTTTTTTTTGGAAATTCAATAGAAAGTACACTATGAAAACTTCATACCTTACTATATTCACAGGATGTTAAAGAGCATTAGACCTGCTGTTTGTGTCACAGAAAAGGTGTTGCAAATCTTGTTATGGGACTCCTGATGTGCAGACTCCCGGCTATTTTCTCAGACAATAGTTTTGCTGCTTATTTTAGATCTGCCAGCTTCAAGATTTTTCTCAACAGTCTTCTCAAAAAGAAAACTGAAGTTATAAACATCAGCTCTTCTCACCACATTCTTTTGGCAGAGAGGTTTCATTAACTCCGACACTTGGCTATAGTTTGTTTTTAATTTTCTGGAGGTGGTTGTGTAAATTTGTTGACAAAGACAACGTAAAAGTCAGATCCTTTGAGTGCACCTTGAAGATGTCAGTTGCTTTCTGGTATTTCTGCAGCTTTCCAATAGTGCCAGTGGTCTCTGAGAACATGAAATGAAAACCAGCCCAAAATACAAATTAGTAGGTGTGTTTAGTGTATACTTATCCAAAAGCTGAATTGTTTAGTGACTATTTAGGAAAGCTGACATACATTAGACATACAAAATTTTTTAATGCTTCTCAGAAAGCATTGATTATATTTCTTAGGAAAATAAATGTGTTAGTTAAACACAGGACTGTTGACAACACTATAAAAGTAACAGGCACGTAGACATGTTCCACATGCAGTTTACTTGGTGCTGATACCAATATCGCATTCCTCCTGGCAAAAAGTGAGTTTGGAAGTTATATGCTTTACATAGACATAATTACAGAAGCTCCCATTTCCTTCTGCTCTACCTGGAAGTCATACAGGTGTTAATTGACAGAAGGGAATTCTGCAGTGTTAAGCATGAAAGGCTCCTTCAAGAAGAAAGATACAAATACCAGTAAATTCTGTTTCAGCTCCATGCACAAGTGCAGTCACTTTAAGGCAGCATCTGCTCTCCATACCAGTGACTAAAATGACACTTCATTTTCTAATAATTAATGTCATTTCTGTAGAATCTGATATAAATTCACCGTAACAGCAGCTCCATCCTAAGCAGGTGATAGTCATCCCTATTAACTGGAGAATTTTCAGTGATATGAGATTTTCTAAAATTTAAATGAGAGATGTAAAATCTTTCAAATCAGGGGAAACAAATGCATATCATTATGGTATAAGCTGTTAGACTAATCTCTCTAGAGAAAATTTATATCAAATCCAGATGATTATCTGCTTCTTGCTTGTATGGGAAAGAGTGATGATGTTTTGGAAGCATGGGCAATTTTGTCTAAATTATGGAGGATATTTTTTGTAGTCTTTATTTTCCTAATCATAATGACAGTAGGTTTCCCTTATTCTTCTCATTGGGGAGCAAATAGAAACAACAATCCAAATGATACTCAAACTCTTATCTTTCTTTTATCCTTTCATAGTAATCTGTTCTGGATGGGAAACATAAGACCTATTGATCTGACTGAGTTCACAGACATTTTCCTAACAGAATAATTAATTTCTTGAAGCACTTAGGTTTCATCCAGGAAACAAATGCCATTCTTTGCAAATATTTCAAAATGACACAGGCAAAATGTTTCCTATTCCTGTTTCAGCACCAAGGAATAGGTAGGCTGCTTCTGCTACAAGCAAATCTACTTTCTAAACAGTGACAAGCCATTTTCACAAGTAACATCATTGTTAGTATTTGCTAGAACGTTGATATATTAAACTTCAGCTTTGCTGTGAGTATCTATGATCTGTTACAGAATTTTGGAGATTGGACAAATACATTTGTCTGAAAATAAGTGTTGAAGTAGTTCATTCTTATATACTATGGAGCAGTATTTTCAGCTGGTATGCTTTGCATTGCTGTTTGTTTTGATTGGGCATGACAATGTGCAAAACAGTAAGGGATCAAAATTGCTACCTGCCTTTCTAATATCTAAATGCATATAAATATTTTGACATGAGGAGCTGAGATTTAAAATGCTAAGCACTACAGCAAAATGGATTAGCCTTTAGTAAGGGGAGCTTCAAATTGCAAGTGCCAGGAGGTTAATGGAAAGCAGTGTGTCATATTTCCTGATTTACCCTTTCACTATCTTGTCCAAAACACCTGGGTAATGTGTTGCTCATAAATTATAATTCAATAAGCATACTTTGAGTTTCCATCCTTATTATTTTCAAAAGTTTCAAATAAACTGTACAGAAATTCTGGCTATGTGGAAAAGTGCTCTGCTTTGGTTAGTGCTATAGAAATACCCTATGGGCAGAATGAACATAAGGTAGAATTTATCGTCCTTTTTGATAACTTCAATGTAGTTGAAGATCTAGAGATATTCTAACATTCTCAGTCGACTCACGGAAACAAATGTGTTAATTTTAAATGACTTTTGTATGTTTGCTGGAAACACAGAAACATTTTGTGTGAGACTAAGGTCAAAAAAATAGGTTTATTATTTCCATAAAGAGAGTTTCCACATATGTGACATAATACCTAGGTGATGTATGCTTAACTCAGATTTCACCCTCCCTGACAAACTCTAACTGCTATCTTGAGCTCTGATAGCAGATGAGCCATGGGAGATGACTGGCTTGGAGAGCATTTACCATACCTCTTGTCATCTTTTCAGGTGGCTGTGAATGCTGTGCTACCATGGCTGAAACACTTCAGCCACAGCAGCACATTTGCAGCCTCACTAAACTGGGATATGATGTGCTGGAATCAAAGGGTTAAAATACATTTCTACATCTTAAGAAACATTTATTAGCTTCCCCTAGCTTTTGGGCAGAGGCAAAGATGTTTGAGAGGGAAGGGGTATTGCATATTGTCCATGGGAGATTGCCCTTCACATGGCAAGGAGAGAGGGATGTCAGGGAGAGGGCTGTGTCTGCCTCTCTCTGTACCTGACCAATGTGCCAAATATCGAAGATTTCTACAGGGCCATAATTTATAAAGGATAATCAGATTCTGCTGTGTGTCAGCTAATGATACTCCTTTAATGTCCAGGTTCCAGACAGGATAGGGTTAATTTTTTGCAGTAGCCCAGAGGCTACTGAGCTACTGGACATGAAGGTTGTTCTATACCACCTCATGTCATTGCTAGGGGCAGGGAAAAGGACTCTCTTCCGGGGAGAAGGAGCTTCTGCCAGTCAAGAAAACATGGTGGAGGGAGCTGTCCAGTGTTTTCCATTATCGGGAGCTTTTCCACATGGATAATATATTTTCTTATACTTTTTGTTATTACTGTTGTAGATGTTACACTCTGTTTTCTTATCTCATTGCTATTTCCAGTAAATTGCTCTTATCTCAATTCATGATCTTTGGTGCCTCCAATTGGAGGGAGAAGAAGGAGTGGTGCATAGTTTTAGTGGGAGTACTAAATTGGAGAATACAATTCCTAAACTGCCACATCTCCCCGTCCTGTTCCCCAGGAATTTTTATGCCTCTTCTCTCATTCCATTTCCCTCACCCTTTGCTAGTGCCCCACTTTGGCACTTGATAGAGTGGTGTTTCCTTTCCAGATATAATACCAAAGAAAGAGTAGGGAAATGGAAAAAAGGAATGTTTTGATCTATAAACTAGATGAAATCTGTAAGTTCTCAAGATCAGATGCCTAGGAACATTCTTGCCGGAAAGACAGATGGTGTTGCTACCAAGTGTCGTAAATTGTTGAACAATTACTATGAGTGAGATCACTCACATTTCCATCTTCACGTACTATGTTACTCATATCCTTTAAAGCAAGATTTTTATGTGGCTGTTTGGTATTGATATATAGCATACGGAATTTATATATAACATTTCTAACTGCTTTTTCACCTTCTTGTATTTTGATTGATTTTTAAAATCAATCAGTTCACTGTTTTACTTTCTGATCTTCTTTCATTCTGCTCCTTTCTAAAATGAATATCAGGATATTTTTCTTTGATGTTGTACTTTCTACCCTTTCACAATTTCCTCTGCAGTACTTCCAAGAAAAAAAAAATCAAACTATTTTTCTGATGATGAATTCCCTAGATCTAGTCTGCCTTTTCAAAGCACTTTGTAGTATTGAATGTATCTCTCAAAAGAAATGTCAAACAAACAGTTTCTTGATGAGAATTTAATACTAGACACCAAGGATACTGACAGTCTCAGTCTCAAAAGAATTACTGAAATTTTGGTCATTAATTTTCTGTAAGGACACTATTTGGTGCTGGTATACAAGAAGTTCTGATCCAATAACCATCAATAGATGAAGCTGCATTAACTGTGTTCAAAATGAAACAGCAGTTCAAGGTTTCAGCTGCTGCTCATAGAAGTGTCTAAATCCAAAGGTTTTGTTTTACCATGAAATTTTGTTTTAAAACTGCTATTTATTTTTGTATTTTATTTTTTACAAAGGCTATGTTGATAGCCTTTTGATAGCCTTTTTCTGCTGTGTTTTTTTTTTTCTTTTTCCCATTATTAATTCATCATATCAGGAAACATCATGTTATTAGTGCATTCCAATGTGACAGCATCTATGTCACTGTATTAGCTCTTGAACAGTCCTATCTTAGGTTCTGATTCTCCTGCTGTAATGTTTCCTCTGGTACATATCACTCGGAGAAATCTGCAGCTCAGTTATGCATGAAGATTGAGAAGCTAAGAGAAAAGGGTAAAACCTGGGAACGTGGCAGCACACATGTTGAAAGGAGAATTAGAATGCCCTCAGAATTAGGGCCTCTAAGCCTCTCCTGGCCTGTAATATTTAGTAATTTAAAAGTTGCATAGTGAGATAGCTTTAGCTAATTTATTAAATTTAATGATGACTGGACATTAATTCTCTCTCAGTACCTTGTAGTAAACCCTTTCCTGAGTATTTATTGAGCACAAATTTGGTGGATAAAGGCTGTGAATTTCCATCATTAGGAAAATAAGACTCCCCTCATCAAAAAGCTTTCCCATATCAATTTTTCTTATTGAATTGAGAGGTAAATCCTTTATGTTGATGTGGAAAATTAGAATATGTCACCTCATTGACTAAAACATAGTGAAGGTACATGACTGCGCCAGGGAGTCACCCTTGATGACAGGGCAGATACCAGTATGTACTCCAGATAATTAAAGACATTGAGCACAACTAAACTGGATTTTGCATTTTTTTCTGCTTTTAGTAGAGGTCTGCTTTCTCTGCTATTTAGCTTACATACTCATAGATAATAATGCTATGTTAGCCTCTACCCTTTCTGTTATATTTACATTAATGGTACTGAAAGCTTTATCAGACACTGTGCAAAATCTTATAAAATATTTTCTGTATAATATATATATCTGTATAATATGTATTAAAACAGAGCATTTTTTTTTCTCAGGTATATAGAGCGTTTTTGATAGACCAATTAACTCTAGTATTTCTGTTTTGTTTTCTTATTGACTTCATGTTCTTTTTTTTTTTTTCCTTTTGTTTAATTTTTTCTGCCTCTGGAACACATTATTGCATAAAATTTAAGTTTAATGCTTACTGCATTTACTGTGTAGTATACACCAGCTTTTGTTGGACTTCTGCATTACTCTGTTTGTTTTGATGCTACATAGGCAATCCTTGTTTATTTTTTTTAAAGCAATTTTAAAGATTTTTTTGCCTCATGCTTCATGGGATTTTAAAGAACTTTTAAAAAATAAAAACAACAAATCTCATATTTCACTTTTTCTTTTTTCCACAATTCTGATCAGCCTGAGGATGCTTTTTAAAGAATGGTGAATAGATGGAGGCTATGATTGAGAAGTCTTCATCCTTACCCTCTGGGGACATACAAGACTCACTAGATCACTCTGATCTTTTTCAGAAGTACTGGAGAAAAGTAAATTTTTTGTAATACAATTTCTGATCCTACAGATATGTATATAATTCAGTACACAGAGGAAAGAGGTGGTGACCACAGCTTTTCTTAGAGCTGCTCAAGAGCAAGATTTACACCAAGATAACTTTTTGAACTTCAGTCTTAAAAGTGAAAGCATTGTATTGCATATTATCCTTACAATTTTTTAAAAATTTCCTTTCTTTTTGACAAACTGTACTTCCTACATTCCTAATGAACAGTATGTCACTGACTAGATGGAAAATCTTTGGTTTCTGAAGCCTCAAGGAATCTGTGAAAAAGCAGGCTAGCTATCATCTCTCCCGACAGGAGAGGGCTCTGCTCTGTCCTCATCATCTTCCTCATGTACTTCACAGTGCTCAGGGAGAAAATGAATATTAAAATAAACTATGAATTTAAGGCTGAAAACCAACATTTCATGTAGATGTTTGTCCATGTCTTGAATTAGTATGTGCTTCATTTTATCCTTTTTGATTAGGTTCTCTCAGAACTCCTGCCTGGAATATCTGAGGAAAGACACTTCCTGAACACCACAGACATTTGAGGCTGGACTCAGTATTCAGCAACAGTAAACCCTAAGCTGATGTAACTGACAGAGATCAGTTGGCTTAAGATAATATGAATAATATTTTTAAGCAAAAGCTGATATTTTAATGAGATCATGTGAGGCCTGTGCCAGTGTTTAAAGCCAAGAATAGTAGATAGTGCGAATAAAGTAAAACAGAAAAAGAAATGGAATTTTGGGATTGTTTCCATTGTGCTCAACAAAGGGAAAATGATAATTTGTGTAAACCACAGAAAATGTTATTATGAGTATCTGTCATGATGATGCAAGTGGTCTGTGCTAGTCACAGTATTTAGACTTGCATCAAGTTATCTTGTTCCCCACATATATTTCCCACTATGATGAAAATCTACAGTGTAGGGAGAAGTTCAGAAAATGAGATGCACATTATAACCCCATGGAGATTAAATTTATCCAGAAAAGTAATCACAGACCAGAGCATTATTTATAGGTAGCTTGCGTGAGAACCTAATAAAAGAAAATTACACTATAGACAGAAGAAAATTTGCTTTAAATTAGACCTCAAAGATCAGTATGATGTCCCAGTTTTAAATGGAGGAGATGGAAATTTTTATCATAGTAACTCTGAGGATTTGAATTAAAGACAAATTAAACCAGCACCTCAGGATTTTTACTGAGACTACTAAATTTTACTCACCAGTGACAAAGATTATCCAGGACTTGGAGTCTCTGACTGTAACAGTTTTGAGTAGCATTGGGACTGCAGCTGTAGTAATGAAGGACATATGAAAATGAAGTTAAAAATGAGGATTTTTCATGGTAGTTAAGGTGTGTAGCATTTGCTGAGAGGAGTCACAGTACCAAGGTTTTGTAAATGTTTTTTTTTCAGTGTGTCACCAAATATTGCTGAGATTAAATGGAAAAAATCCTTCCTTACATACATTCAGCAGCCAATCATGAGCAACACCACAGTGTCTTTTAAGACTTTTTTTCTTATAAACATAGGGGAGCCTTGCTCCAGTCATAGTTAAATACGACATACCTTGTCTAGCAATGCATGTAGCAATACATGTTTACCTTTCAAAATTCACACATCTGCTGTACAGAATCAAGGCCTCAGTGCACATTTTTTCAAAACTCCTCTGAAATCATGTGGCACTGGCACCTTGATTTGGTAAAAATTTATGTGGGTCAAGGCTCCAGAGCTTCAAGGCATAAGTGTATGGATTTAAGGTTAAGTTTGCATTGCTCCTGCAGTTCACATGAAAAACCATCCTAGTGCCATGGGCAAGTGCAAGATATCAATCATTCTGCTTCACATGGGAGCACAGGAGGAGGCATGTGTGTGTAAAGCTCAAACAGCAATTCTTCCACTTTTGACAGGTCTAGTAAAAGTATACCTGGAATACTATGACCAATTTTCACATATTTTTCCAAAAGGTGTGGGCCATTTAGGCAAGACACAAAATAATGATCAGAGGTCTAAAAATTGTGTGTAAAGAAATATTGGAAGAAATGGGATGGTTCATTTCAGATAACTCATCAGGAAGGCAGAGTAACCAGTTTCCAAATGTTGCCACAGGGTAAACGAAGGTGAAAAATAGTACTTTTCATATGCAGGATGTTGGACATATAGTAGTCAACTCAAAGAAAACAAAATATAGGTTATAAACTAAGAAATTATAATGACAGTTAAATACTAAAGTGAATTGACTAGGAATGTTGTGGAATCTCCTTCAAGGTTTTAAAAGACAAGCTGGATAGGTATTCCCCTGGTGTGTATGTGGGAGAATAATTATGAAATAGCAATTTACTTCCCAAAATGACATATAGGGAAGCAAGAAGTAGAGCTCAAGCTGAAAAACTGTGTGATTTTGTGCCAGGCCAAATGTCAGCAGATACAACTTTGTCTGGTTGGGCTTTTAAGTGATTCTTAAAGTTTTAAGTTAATTTATCCTGAAGTAGTGCTTGGGGAGGGAGAGGGAGCATGGAGACCATGATGACCTTAAGGGACAGGAAGGGACTGGCAATGTGGTTCAACAGTGGAGACAGGCTTAAGCTAAGGAAAGAGAACAGCAGCAGTGAGCTTCTGGCTGCAGAAAATGAAGGGCTAGGTTGCATCCCATGGTAACGTCTAATTGTATGATGCCTGAATATTTTCCATTAGAAGAAGAAAAAACTTTGGGAAATTAATTTTAAACTGTGCTATTAAAATATTAATATTGTATTTTCATTTGGAATTGTCAGGGAATACAACTTTATAGAACACTAGTATTTATTGCATGTTTCTTTCAAGTAAATATTTAAAAAGTAAAATATAGGCGGTTAAGCCTGCAAAAAATGATGTTAAATTTAGTAGGCTTTTTAGGCTGTTTTTTCTTTCCATATTATTGGAAAATAAATTCTACCAAGAAATTGGATTGCATAAATAAGAACTTTTGGCAAAAAATTAGGTTTGCTTAATTTTTAAACCTATGCTGTTGATACCTATAGATATGTCCACAAATACTAATAGCAAGGGCAAGGCACATTAAGTATGTTGTTGGAGTAGTTTCCCAAAGTAATTTTGCTGTAGTCTGGCCCAAAGCCAACTGGAAATTTATCAAATAGATTAAATGGTAAAACTAATGGTAGCATTTCAGACCTCAGTCTTAAATTGGAAATAAAGGTTCCACAGAAAATTGGAAAGTTCATCTGTAAATGGTGACTACTTAAATATGCAGTATGCCTACAGGAGCCCTTTAATATAGCTATAATTAAGACATATGGAGGAAAATGTATATTCACTCTTTCAGCAATAATCAAATTAATATTCAGTTGACATTTTCAATAACTAGCATTGATCAGATGGATCTCTTTAATAAGATGATGTACCAGAAGATTGTGAGATCAGATAAGTTCCTCCAAGTTGATTTTTTTCCTCTCACATTTTAAGTCACTTCTAATTTCTTGTCACTTCTTTTCTCAAGGATATCACATACATCTTCCATTTCTTGTGTGTTCTCCATCATTCTAAGGTGAAGCCATTTGATCAAATTTATTGTTTGCTTTGCAACCACTTCTTTGACCATGAGAAGCTGCCACCAGAAAGTCTTATTTCCTGTAATGGTGGGCAACTTTTGGGAATGATACACTTTATGAGCTGGCCCCGGGAATGTCCTTGGTCATAACTCTTCCTCCCTTCCATATTTCCTTAGACTTGGCTTTGGACCCCGACTTCTCAAACAAAAGACTCCACAGCTTATTGACCTCATAACATCTCCTCCAATGTCTTTCTCCATTCCCCAAGCTGGGTGCTACTCTTTTGTCAGTGCTGAAAATCCTGTCAGGTTTTCACTCCTGCAGCCCAGAGAATTAAGCTTAATACTCTGCAGTTTCAGGCTCCAAATTTTATCTGCCAGCTATCATCTTCATCTTTATAGATTTCTTTTGCTCTCTACTTTTTTGCCACTTGTGTGTTTCTGATTCTGTCTTTCTTCATTGGAGCTATCTTTTTTGGCATCTGATTTCCTTTTATTGCATCTGATTAATATTCTGATTTTCCCAGCAAGTCTGGGAGAGTAAGGATCTTCAAACTGCATCTGATCTTTAAAAAGCAGGGAGAAAACAGAAGTGATGAAGACAAATCTGATGGATTGAAGTGACCAGGATACTGGAAATACAAAGAATTGGTGCAAAGTATTGAAAAACAAATACTAAAAATATAACTTGAGTGATGATGGTGTTTGTCAGAAATTCTTCTTGGAACCAAGTCAGCTACTACTGAAATTAATTTTACTCCAGTGGAAACTGGAATAGACTATTTTCCACCTACCACAGAAAATTCATTGGAGGTTTGGTGGAAAACCATATATATTGCAACTTTTTCAGAGTCTTGATAATACTTATAATACTTTCTTGTTTTATGTTATTCTGGCTAATTGATTTTGTTTTTTTAAAATTTTTTTTAGTCTTTTGCAGTTTTTTAGCAGTGATAGAAAAGGAATTTGTCTAAAGCAATGTTACGCTATTATTATAGTTTTGACAATATTTGCATTTCGAAAACTTTATCTTGTGTCTCATTTACATGTGTGTAATATTGTATCTTGAAATGCCTGTGATATATGGATATACACCTGCATTGTCTGCTGACAGATGCACTGCACATGAAATATTTCTTTTCCATAATAAAGGGGCTTATTTTTAAAACTGTAAAAAGCCCAAAAACATTCCTATGGTATTATCTCTGAGAGGCTGCTTTATTTTTATGTTCTGCCTCATATGAGGCAGAATCTTAGATTTCTTTTGCTCTCTTCTGTTTGTGTTGTGATCTGTCATTGATATTCTGTTGTGAATTAAGATGTCTGCTATATGACACCACTCAGAATGCAGGATATCAGTAAAAGAAGTAAAATGAAAGTTTGCTATTCAAGCAGTATCTCTGAATCAGAGACTTGCTGTTAATTCACAAAGGCACTGAATTCTGAAGGTAAGTTTTGTGGCAAATTATGTGGAGAAGCTGTAGGTAATTTGGGCATGCTACAAATGTAGACAAATTACTGTGTAGATAGTGCATTAATAAAATAAGAGGATCACTAATTATTTAAATGATGGAAGATACTTTGATTCATACAAAAAAAAAAAAGAAAAATGTAAAGAATTGAGCCTTCAGCTGCTGTGAAATGCCTTTTCTTTACTGATGTCATTTGAAAAGTTTTGCTTCGTATAACGCAAACTTACAGTTCAAAGAGGTTTTAATTTCATTCTTAAGGCTTCATGTTGCCATTGTGTATGTGCTTCTGGACCAATACTGGAAATTGAAGCATTTGAGGAGTGAATAAATGAAAAGTACATTACCTAAAAGAATTTAACATAAGAAGTGTTGCACCTCATGCAATGAGGCCAGTCACCATGAGAATGCTATAAATCTCACGAAAGTCCCGGCCACATTTGGATGAAGTGTGAAGGTTTGTTCAGACATACTGACATGTCTAGTAAGGGATCAGTGACAAATGATTGCAAGTGAGGCACTCAGGGACTTCTCATCTGAACTGATGTTTGAATATAGCTCCACAATATTTTGCTACAGGTTAGAACAGAAGGTGTAACAATTGGTCTGCAAATGAAAAGGATATTTTTTATTATCTCACAATTAATCTGGCATACATAACATGATAGGAATAATTTAGATGGAGTTTAGTGCAGATCAAAATGAAGAGGGGGTCAGAAAGAGGTTCAGAAACCCTTAGGTTTTTTTCTGGGGGAAAGACATCTGTCAGAGGGTGTTTTTGTGTTTTTGAGTAATACATTGTGTACCTACAGTACTTGTGGACAAGAATGAACAGACAGATGAGGAGTTTTGGAGGTTGTGGGAATGGAACATAAATTGAACAGGGAATCAAATACATGCAGAGGATCCAATTACAGTTTTTGATTCCTTAAATATACCATTGCTATTGCAGAAATACAGAAGAATTGACAAGGTTAATTGGTTCTGAGATTGAACAAAAGGTTTCTTCTTGAAATATGAATTATTGAATCAGCTGACTGGATGGCCAGACTGTAAAGTCATAAATTTTAATTACTCTTGCTCCTATGGAGTTTGTGGAAGACCTAATCCCAATTTCTTTATGCACCGAAATGTCTAATGACTTCTGTACAACTGAGTGTGCAGAGAATGCACAATCAGACCTGGAATGATGATACACCTTTGGATATTGCTACTGTTTTCTGTGCTATGAACTGATGGTTGATTTAATTTAACCTGGAAAAATTATGTGACTGAATTGATTAGCACTGCAATTTTCTGGACATATACACTGCACTGTGTTCCTCCTGTTTCTTTCAGTTCAAATACTACAATACAGATTTTTCAAGGTTTCTTTAGGATGGTTTTTCTTGAGGACCAAGTTAATAAGTCATGTTAGCAAAGGAGGGGAAAAGAAGAGTAACATAAATTCTGGTTGTTTAACCATTGTAAGTTTTCCCTGCACAATCAAAACATTTTATGTTAATATGGCTGCTTTCATACCTGTGCTATCACCGTTCCTCCTTGGATTGTTTTATCTAGAAATGTTGTTTCACATACAGAGAAATTCTGTGCAGTTTCTAAGACGAGAGCAGATATTGCAGATAAAACACATAATGGAGAGCTGGAGTTAGTGAGTTGTTAGGATGATCATCATCATCTGCAAAAAGGGTATGATGTGTTTTTGTGGGTCATTTCAGTACAGAGGGGTCTATACCTACTGCTCCCTGAAATATCTGTGTTGAGTCATCATCTACAATTCCCAGATTTTTGCTTTAGTATTTTTTGCATATTCACATGTCTTTTTTATACCTCTTGCTTCTTTGGGTTTGCCATGGTACTATGAGGGCTCTCATCCTCCCAGTGAAGGGAAGGCAGCTCCACAGTTCTCCCTCCCAGCTCAGCAGTCTCCTCAGAGATCAGAGCCAAGGCTGCACAGCAGTGCCACACTAAAACAGGTGATGGGTGACAGAGATGAACACCCAGGAAAGGGGGAGATTGCCATGCAAACCTCCAGGTCATCGGCAGGTGACAGCTCTGATCTTCCTCCCTGCCACCTGCCCTTGGTATTTCTTTGTGATAGAACCTGTAATTGAAACTGGGGACAGTCTAGGTGGCACTAGCTAGTGATGGGTATGGGGTGTCACACCTGGCACCCATGATCTGCAGGCCCCTGGCCATCTGTGTAACAAACACACTCACTGCACTCACCACATGTTTCTTTTTCTTTTGTATATTTAATACCGTAAAAGTGTCTTTTGTATATTAATGTACAGCAGCTTCCTCTCTGTATTTGTATGATATCTTTAGAATTTCTTATTTATCTTTCACATTTTTTTCTCTTTCTTTGTCAGGAGCATTCATATTTCAGGCAAAACTAAGTAGCATTTGCTGTTCCTGAGGTTGCCAAGCAATCTCCTTGATACATACCTTTTTTTCAGTTAGTTATAACTCAGCCAGACTAGCTGTTTATGATGAATTTTTCCATGCCAATTTCTGCCTCCAGCTGAATCTTTGCATCAAAATGTTTCAAGCATTTCTGAGAATGATGCTAGGGGAAGATAGGTTGTTTTGTTCATGTGATTTGGAAGCTTTGCTTTGAAATACTAAAATATCTTTTATTTGGAGGAAAGGGAAGAGACAAGGAAGAAACAGAAAGACTGCAAAATATGAGATATTTTTCTTTCCAAAGAAAAAGACTCAGATTTTGGAATATAGAATCCTGGTAAGGTATATTGGACAGTCAGGAAAATGTCCAAAGAATGTGTGTGTGAAGTTGGACCTGGGAATGAGTAGGAACATGTGACAGATCAGGGAGAGACCCAGAACAAATAGATCTCTTGTCCAAGGGAGTATTTGGAACCAGGTATCCAGGAGAAGCACCGTGTTTAGGCAAGGATACTGAGATAGGAACAGCCTCTGGAGTCCAGGGATGCTCATTGTGGGGCTGGGAACATGGCAGCTGGGGTTCAACAAAAGCACATTCTTGTGGGGTTTCACTGCATGATCACTCATTACTTTTCCATAGCACCCCAGTGTCATTCATTGTGCAGAAGGCATATCTCTACAGGCAATTCTACATTCTGCTAAGTAAAGGAGAATCTTGTTTGCAGGATACTAATCTCCCAACTTTATTTATGTATTTATTTTCCTAAGCTGGAAATAGTCACAAATGCCACACAAATTGTGCAGAAACTTGTAATCCAAATTTTCTGCAGCAAAAACAAGTTGATGTAACAAACAGTGAAAACAAACTCTGCCCTCTAATGACATCTGGAGCCTGAGGTAGCATTGGAACTGGTGTTGAAAATGAAGGTGATGCTAGAAATCAATCTAAAGCAATTGTAAGATTCTAATTAGAATTCATTATAAACAAGAAAAAGAAAAGAGGATTTTTTTCCTTTTCATGATTCTCTCATGTTTTCTTTGCCTTCTTAGGGATATTTTCCTCTTTCCTATTTCATTTTTTTGCCTCTTATTTGAATACAGAGACTGTTTTAACTAGCTGAGATTTCACCTTTTCTGGCAGTACTGTGACCTGTGACCAGAAGGGCAGCTAACAGCACTGACTTAAAGAACCTGACTCTGGCATCTGCCAGGGCTTGGAGGGGCTGATAAGACTGTGTGATGTGTTTGTCTTTCTTTAACTGTGAGTTTGCAAGTAGGAGTCTGCAGCTCTAAGTGAAAACTTTCTTTTCCTTTTCTTTGGTATACAATTTCCCCTGCAACTTTCTTGTTCTTCCTTCTAGAAATAACAGAATTATTTTATTTTTGTTCCCTGATAAACAATAGTATTTCTGTAAATTGATCAAACAGGAAATTTCCTTTCTAAATACCCTTTAGAGTAAAAATAAGGGAATAAAAGACATTATTAAAAAGAAAACCCATGGTAAACAAGTACTCTTAAAGTCCCTGTATTCAATACTTGAGCATTATTCAACAATCTAATGCAGTCCTGTCCTATCGTCATTTGACACCTTTGACCATTTAGGCCCATTTAGTCCTTCAAAGAAATGCAGGAAGAGGAGGAATAGCAGTCAGTTAAATCAATTGAGTGGTGCTCTAAAAATTGGGGCTTTTGTTCCTAGCTTTGTCAATTGACCCTTTTAAATAATCAAGAGACTGAAAAAACTCCTTTTCATTTACTATGTAGTCTTTGGTTTCTGAATGTTTGACTCCATGTCCCAAGAGCTGGTCTGCACAAGGGCTGAGACTCTCCAGTGCAATTGAAAGTAATGTAAACTGCAGTTTGAATATTTAAACATCCTATACAATGTTAAATTACTTTGAAAAATCACGACCTAGTTCACGGTTTTCATTCTGTGCCTCTGTTCTATGTTTTCTCATTTGTAGGAATGAAGAGAATATTATTTCCTCTATCTCGGATTCGTTCATCCTGGTAATGGCCAGTAACGAAGACAGTGATTATTCAGAGTCAACTGTAATTTTCTGCAGCCGGTGAGTCGGATCAGTGGGTTCTGTCTTTTTCTCAGAAGATATGTCCTTATTTCAATAACAGTCATCAGCATCACCTTCCTTGATAAACCCAGGCAGGCAAGTGGCACATTAAATTGGTCTACAGCAGATTTTTTATTTTGTGGATTTGCAGATACTAAAAAAATTTCCAGCAGAGGTACAGATATGTGGACTGAATCAAATCTTTTCAAAAGAGAAACTTTCTTGTCTTTGCTTACCCTTCATGGACACATTAAAAATTGTTGACAATCTTGCAGAGGTCTCTGGGCTGCGGGTTAAAAGCAACTTTATAGACACTGAACTTTCTGACTCAGCTCTCTGCAGACATGAGGTTTTCACTGCTGATATCTGCATTGTACAAGTTCTGGAGATAAAAGGAGATTTTCATGGAGAACTCTACCTCCTGGACATTCAACCTGCTTTAATACCTTTATTTTTAAACCACATTTGGACTACTTTTATGTTGATTTAATGCATCTTCCGTTCATTTAGTTGTCTCATCAGAAAAAGGAGCATGTGAAATGAATGGTTGGAATTCTACACAGTATAAATAATCAACATGATAAATATAGCTGGACATACATATATAGTGGAACAACATTCATTCAAATATGGTCCCCAGTGACTGCTCTGCTACCTACACATATCAAAGGATGGACTACTAGGAAGAGATCCTAATACTATATTAGCTGAAATGGCAGTCCCATTTGGCCATCAATTACAACCTACCTGGAAAAAAAAAAAGTGCTTTAAATAATGTTAGAAGGGAAATAAAGAGAAACAAGAAAGCCATTGGTGCTACTAATTTGAGAAAGGATTAAAAGGCTAGTTAAACAGCTCTATTCTGCAGTCTCATTTTAAAATATTCATTGTGCTGGACCTGCAGAAAGAATGACAAAACACATGGGATACAGTTTAATTAGCCCAAAACTTTATTAACTTCATTCATCTGGGAGTTATCTGGCAGTAATTTGTGCAGTATAAGTTATCATGCCTTTTTTACTCTTTATGACCTGTTGAAAGGGAGTTATCTTCAGCCTCATCCCTGTGCACACCCACTGGTACTGGTGCACTGCTATTGCAAGTTTAGTGACCTCTTAGTCCATACATTTTACTTTTGTCAGTCATCTCCCTCATCATGCTGTCTGCTGCAACCTTAAAATATCAGTTTCAGACTCTTTATTATGCTCTGGGGAAAGGCACAGGGTTTACACTAAAATATGGCAGTCTCTTCAGTGTTGTGCTAACCTATTCTGAAGTCTCAGCCCCACAAGGTACAAGTCTCATATTGTAGAAATTGAATAGACAGTCTCCTGTACCTCAGCTGGAATTGTTCACCAAAATTTCTTACCTATATCCAGACACAGTTCCACACATACCCTTACAATAAGCCCCAGGTGTATGAAGAAGATAAAATTGCTTATTCTGTTTGGTTCTCTTTCCTGATGGTGTGGAGAGTGGATATGCATGCCCTGTGCATGCTTGTTTTTCTGCTCTATACCGTTCAATTTTGCCTCAGTCCTTAACCAGACTGCACAAACAATACTTGAGACTGCTCAGAACTAGAAGTAGCCATAAGGAAGAAGATGCCCAGAACTAGAACAAACCATAAGGAATGGGATGCCCATTTTCAGCCTCCCTCAGCAAAATATAACCCCTGAATGCCTCAGCTAGCACAAATAAAAATTAATGAAAGTCTCTTTTAGTATTCTGTTTAACTTCCCTGCTTTGTATTTGGTATCTCAAAGGGAAAAGACTGCTCCACTCCTGTAATTTAATTCTCCAAACCTCCAGATGTCCAATCCTTGCCAAGGTGGTTACTTTTTTTCCTGCTGTAAACAGTCCACAAATGCCACCTGGACTGTGACTGAGTGCAGTAAAAACACATTGTTATTTTGCCATACCTAAACTAACCAGGGACAACAGATGTTCTTTAAAGAATACTAGGATAATTCTTTTGACTTGACTAATTAAGTGGCAATTTTAAATGGTTCTGTTTTCCATTTCCATTTCACTGTGCCCATATGCATTTCTGATTGAACCTTTTCTTCACTTGAGATTTCCTTCATGAGCAAGTAATTTGAAGGATCTGCTTAGCCTAACATCCTTTAACAGGCTTTCCCATGAATTTCTGACACAGAATTGTGAAGATTTCTATAGTGCACAACAAAGCTCCTCTGAATAGTCAGTGCTGTCCTGAAGGACAGCTGAGAAAATTCATATTCACTGGGGAGATGGAAATCACTCAAGGTGCAAGCAACCTTAAAGCATTAGGCAGCCCAGAAATCTTTTTATTCTTAGGTAATAGGTCTCAGATTTCCCTTTAACTCACTGGACTGAAACTCACAGACAAACCTGGTAAATATGAGAGAATATGAACATTCAACTTGCCTCTCTGTCAACTGCCAATCCAACCATAAGTTGTTTGGATTTCCTCCAAACAGGTATTTGCTACGTATGTGTTTCTCTGAGCATGGAATAGAGCACTTGAAGGGCTTGATACTTAATGTTTGAACTCCATGCTTTTTGCTTGACTATGATGGATTTACCATGAATACTAAGAGTGTTATTTCTACTCAGTATGCAAACAAGAAGAAAAGTAAACGGAGTAAATGGCTTCTAACATAATATTTTGTGAATTGGTAGATTTTCACTTAGTATAATAGAATAGAAGAGATTATTTCTGTTGGAAGGGACCTACAATTGTTGACCCTCAAGAGAGTCAACAGCACCTTCAAGTTTGGCATCATCAGGTACATGAAGGCAAAAATCTAAGGAGTATCTGACATGTAAATTTTGAAGAAATAAACCTTGACACTGTAATAGAACATAAAAAATAAAAAAAGTATATGTCACTTTTGGTATTTTTTTCCCTTCCAAACTAGGATAATATTAGCAATCCAGAGTATTTGAAATTGCTAGTGTAATTGAAGGTAACATCTTAATACTGGAGATTCCTTTGAACATCTTGGTTCTAACCACACCAGAAAAATGTATGTATTAAATGTGATATTACTGCTCAGTAGACTCTCCCAAAGGACTTTCAAATGTCAAAAAGTAAAAGAAAGCATTGTCTCTATATGATGCTTTACAGAAGTTATCTTCTAACAAATGAGCAGTTTAATGAGATGTTAAGAGAATTTAGAGATTTTCAACGATTTGTTTCTGGAATGAACGGAATCAATCATCAATGATGCATAGCTGAATTATGCACTTTTTCTGGGCAATGGAGCCCCTCAAGGGATTGCCTGGATTTGTCCTCAAACCTGTGTACAATTTAATGAAATCTAAATTAGTGTCTGGCTACCTTTTTCTGAAATACTGAATGCAACTGAGATGAGGAAGCTGCAAAACTGGTGAATACCTACTGAGAGCAACATTTTATGACCTAGTGAGCCTTAAGCATTTGCCTTTAGGCATTTCAGTATAGTCAGTTGGTGTTTATGTAGCCTTTTTGAGTACCACCAGGTTTGACTTACAGCTCACATGGACAACAAGTCTATCAAATCTGGTTTCAACATGTATTTGTTCTGAGTTTCAAAAGGGCTATGGGATGTCTAAAATCCCAAAACATCACTTGGCTGCATGATAGAGATGAGGATATGTGATGTCCATGGCAGTCTCTTTGTCTGGAGCAGCAGTGCCTGATGAAATTCCTCTTTATGAAATCCTCAGTGTACAGTAACTAGAAAAACACCAAGTACTTGAATATATCAGGAAAATATATTCTGATATAGAAAGACTGACAGACATACCCAAGAAGATATCTTATTTCAAACATCTGAAGGAAAATAAAAAAAAGAATAAAATAAAAAGGAACGTTCTGCACTTAGTATTCATGAGTAGACTTGTGCAAAAAATAGATATTTTGGTTCAGTGGCCTTTCAGAAATGTATATAAATAAAATTTCTCGAGGTCTACTGAACATACTCAATCCCTCTTTTCTTTTTACAAGGAAGTTATATATTTCTGTTTGACAAAACTGAAATGAGATGGTTTTTATTTCTACTTCTAATCCCTCTATTTGCTTTCTGAGACTATTAATAAAATAAAATCAACAACAGTTTTATTGCTTCAAAACTATTTTTTCAACATTTTTTTTTTCTTCAGAGTACACTTTGAACAGCTCTGCTTACGAATATTTTGTGCATAGGCAAAGAGTGAATATTTAACCCCCTGATTTTATAAGGAAATTAAAAAAATAACTGACAAAACCTACAGATCCTGAAAAGGTAAACAATGTATATGCAAACCATACACCTGCTAAAGCATGGTTCAGTTTTAAGCATAAAGTTAAGTAAGTTAGGACAGAATCAACAGCAACTTTCCAATGATTAATGACACTTAGCTTTGGAAAAATGTAGGCATAGACTAATTAGGAATCACAGAGAGGAAAAATATTTTGCAATAGATGTTGTTATAGGGACTGTAGAAATGTAGATCTAACAGGAAAAAGTAGATTTTGTAGTGATCATCGCAAAATTTTTTTTGTAGCATGAAATATCCAAGTTATTTAGTAATAATAAAGGACGTTATTTATATTGGCTAGTAAAAATGGGCACATTTGTAACATCTGCAGAATCATAACATTTCTCTGTCTTACTTCAAAAAAAAGTCAATACTACCTGTCACATCTATGAAAATATTAATAAACAAAGGCTTACTCTAACAGAAATGCTGGTCAATAGAAAAATCAGACTAGTATAGCTACTCATGTAGTAGAATATACAGACTGTTCTCTGCAACAAATTAATATTTGAAATTATTAACTGAAAAATTAATCAATGGTGAAAACTGTTATGGCAAAAATATAAGGTATTGATGTTAATTCAGTCTAAAATTCAGCCTGAAATATTCGATGATCCTAGAGGCCTCTTCCAACCTTAATGATTCTATGAGGTCTGGAGAGAAAGGACATGCTTGCATAAAGTGAACAAAATCCTCTGAAAAGCTATTTTGTACAGAGTAGGTTCATTAACACTGGTGACTCACAGGCTGGTAACATTGATATGAAAAATAAACAGGTCCAAAAAAACAAAGTTTGGAAGGGGCCTTTGGTACACAGCTGTCCTCTAGTACAACCACCCTCTCAAAACAAGGCCAGTTTCAATGGGACATGAGGTTGGTCTGGGCCCTGTCCAGCTAAATATTGGATGGACCACACAAGCTCATGTCATCTTGCCCCAGACAGGACATGAATCTCCCAAGGATGAGAAAAGGAAGCTATTCACGATGAAACGAAACAAAACAGAACAATGAAATTTCCTTCTTTTTCTGAGCATGACTCATCTAGCTGAAGTGATTTGGATTCTTTTTTGAGAGGCGAAGTTTATCAGTGAATTCTCTGGGATGGCATGTAAGAAAACCTGTCCCAGTGGGGATGCTCCTGAGCACTGGGTGTCATAGGCTTAATAACATTGTTTGCAGAGCACCATGTGGACCTCCATCTAGATGTTTCATGGAGCAGGAGACACTTTCCCAAACTTTTGTTAGCAGTATCGTAGCTCATGAAAAGTGCATCAAATACTTCGGATTTATTAGCCTGTGATTCTGTGTCCCACAGTTACAGCCATTTGCACAAAATAGATCATCACTGTAGTTGTAGCTGTTAATTGGACATTGAGATACAGTTCTAATTTAATTGTATCTGTGAGAGGGTTTTTGTATAACTAGTATTCAGAAAGACTGTAATTAGTGGTTACATTTTATTTCATATATTTATACAAGACTTAGTATTTTGCCAGGTACACAGATGGACTAGAACTCTTATTCTTCCTCATCTGCTTAAATAATTGTCCTTTGTGGCTTTACTTTGTACTTTGTACCAATCCCCTAGCCTCAAATTCATAGTAGGAAGAATGATTAAAAAAATTTGAATGAGGAACAAGAATATACAAAGATCTCAATGGCTAAAAGTCCAGCATGACAATGAGTTATTCATATGGCACCTAAGCTTATATGCAGCTGTGAGGAAAAAAAGTAGAATCCTAAAATCCCTTAAAAAAATATGGGTAGGGGTAGATGCTATGGAAGGTGAGTCAGAGCTTGTAAGTGAGGTATTAGAGGTTATTCCTTACTCAATGTTAGAATGTCTTCAAAAGTGGGTTGTGGGGATAAAGATACGTTATCAGTTCCTCCATTAATATACACTGTCACTTACTTTGTTAATATTAATTTGTTGCTATATTTTTAACTGTATTAATACTTACTCAGCTCTTTTATCTTCCCGATTCTCTTCACTGGAGTCTGTGCTCTGTATCATCATCAGTGAGACCAGAGCAGCTCAAAGAGTAAATGCACTTCTGACTTTAAACATTATTCATTATTTTGGTATGTACTCTGTCTTTGCTTTTTGTTTAATGGTGGTCTGAATCCTGTGTGTATCCCCTTTCTGATTGGTACAGAATAAATGGCAAAGATAAGTGACAGCTTTTGACTTTGCCTATTGAAAGAGTGACACAGGGTAGGACACAGGAATGGATAAACAGCTGTTTGAAATTAGACACTGTGTGTGTGAAAATGGAGATGTGTCAGCCAGGGAATAGAGCACGGTCAGGTCTCAGACCTCTGCTACCTTTAATGGGACCAATTTGCTTGTGGGAGGAAAATGGAGGAATATTAAGTGGCTCATAGAACAAATAAAAGCTTTTGGACAACTACTTTGAAAAATGAGTGTTTTCTGGCAAATGAAAGTACACCTCAGTTGCATAATACTGCTATGTCCGGCAGGCTGAAAGCTACACAATAAGGGCAGCAGTGGTATTGTAACAGGGACAGAAGACAAATGAAGTATTGATTTCAGAACCAGCAGAATGCCACAAAGGGGACATACAATATTTCTATGTGGTCAGATCCTCACTTGCTCTAATTTGGTATTGTTCCATTGAAGTCAAGCTGATTTATGTCAGCTATAGTTCTGGCCAGGTGTGTTTATAACAAGAAGGCATAAATGAAAGTCATGCCCAGAGTGCTTGGTAGGATTTGGTTTCCCAAAACTGAATGATGAATACACAGCCATTACGGTTTATCTGTTCTTTCAACTTACTGCAGCACTCATCTTCAGATAAATTCTGATCTGTCTTTAGCCTTTCTGAATAGCTCTTTCCCTTGCTTCCTGGACTCCTGTCTCATTTGGATGTTCTCTGACTGAAGAAATTATTTTCTTGCAAAGGTATAAAGACAATTGCTAACCTGTCCTCTGCAAGCTCTCCTGGTTCATGCCATTCTTTTCCTTTAGCCCCACAAAAAATTCATTTCATTGCAGTCTTCATTTTGGGGGTCCTTCCTACCTGGTAGAAGGTGCCAACAAAAGGACAGTGGACAGTGTTGAAACAACATAGGCCAATACCTTCCAGCATTACAGGATGTATCAGACTTGTCCGCAAGCTCAGAAAGAGATTGATCTTGGAAAAAAATCACTTCTTTTTAGTGGTTTCAATAAGGGTAGCTCTGTGTGAATGCCAGCAGTATGCTGAGAGAACATCCCACAATACACTTGCTGCCCCACTGGGACGGAGCACCGTGGGATGCTCGTCAGAAAGCCATTTATTTGTACCTTAAAAAAATATTTAAAAAATCTATGCATGGTCTGATCCGTGTGCAGTGTTTCATGTTTGCAGTCTATAGATTAGCTGAGACAACCTAGGCTGTCTGACAGTCTGTTTTGGTCTGAGTGACCTAAACAAGAACAGAGACAACATTCTCATTTTTATCTAAATATAGGGGATTGTAAAAATTCAAAGGAATACATCCCTTCAAAATATTTTTATTAAATTTTCCCTGAGAGAATTTTGGGCAATCACTTTAAAGTTTCTTTTTCTTGCAGGCATGGAAGTGACACATGTACCATTTACATGCAATTTCATTTTGATTACAATTAAAACTTGATTTTCTCTTGATTTACTGATTTTAAGTGAGATGAAAATTAAACATCAGGTTACTAGGTATTAAAGTATTTGTGTCGCTGTTCAAAATATTTAGGCATGCCATATAGAATTCTCCAGGTCTTACGTTTGTAATAATCCAAGGTAATTGGTGAAAGAAATTTAAAAAAACATTCCCAGTAGATAGGGTTGCTTTAAAATGAATTACTGAAATTCCATGATTTTTGATTTGTTATAACCATTTGCATTTAACTAATTTGGGTTTAACTACATACCAATTTGAGCAATGCATGCTTCTTGTATAATGTTAGCATGTTTTACTCAATCTCTTGATTGAATACTATTCACACAAGTGTTCAAATCAGAGCAGATCAAAGGAAACAAAATCATGAGCCTTTTTATCTAAGTATTGAAAAAAAATATGTCCTGTTAGTCAACTTTAACGTACAATATGTAGAACTAATATAGGAAACTACCTAACCCAAACATAAAGATTGCATTACTGCGTAAAAGAGACTCATAAATCCTAAAGCCTGTATTGATTAGTTAGCAAATATTTTCTCATGAAAACTGCAAGTCTTTTCAGTTGTTTACAATCCATGTTGGCATATGTTAGCTGTAGGGTCCACTAGGGCACACTGAGAAAAGAGAAAAAAATTTCAGTCCACTGTTTAAGGGAAAAAAGTCTCTCAACTCCGTAGCTGAATTCAGAACAATATTTTGTGATGAACAGGCAGTTGCTTGGGATGGGAAACAAACTCTTGGACAAAGCATCTTCTTTTATTTTCCTCCCTAACCCACATATCCAATGGAATGGCCAGCTAGATTTCCTGATTTTTCTCTTAACCAGATAACTGTTATGGAGGGTTGCCTTTGGGTTTTTTTTTTGGTTTTTTTTTTAGGAGTGCAAACAGCTTATTTCCTCATACATAATTTTCATTTTGCTTAAAGTAAACTCTTAAAAAATGTGTGATGCAAGAAGATTGAACATGCAAAAGACGATATTTTCCGGTGTTTCTCTAATTCCTTGAACTATGGAAGAAGGCTTTATACTCATTTGGGCATGATGCATGATTTCCTGGGGAAAATAGAAGAGTGGATAAGTATATACATGGCAAGGCGCAGACTGTGAGCATGCAAATGAAATCTCACCTTTAGGGAGTGGGCCGGAAAAATAACCGTGTTGTAGCTATTTACTCCAAATAATACCTATTCATTTACTGAAGGAGGAGAAACCTTTCAGGATGAACTGGTTTAACCATAGAGATTGGGAATTTCCACAGAACAGGGCTGACCATGAGGAAGCAATAAATTGGCTCAGCTTCTTCCTGACAAAGTCTATATCTGTCTCTTGGCAATATTTTTCAACTGACTAAACAAAATCCATTAAAATGAATCCTGAATTTTGCTGAACAGTCAGTGGCAATAGATGTCCCTTCAACACTGGAAATATGAAAAACAAGCCAAAGAGTTCACTCTTTCAATGAAGGAAAAGTTATTTTTCCACCTAGCTATTAAAAAAAAAAACCTAAACATGCATTTGTGTGTGGAAAAAAGAAAAGAATTTGGGGGCAAGGTGTTTGGGTTTTTCAAATTTTTTTGTATTACAAAAATAGGTCAATTTTTAAGAAGTGTATCTCAGTACCATGAAACTTAGAAAATTTCAGCTTACTGCTTTTAATCATGTTGGTAACTTTCTCAACTGAAAATTATTCCAAGTAGTAGTTCTGTTTATTGATTTCACATACCATTGTGATTAAGCATTGCAGAATTGAGGTACTCATAATACGTCCTGAGGGAAGCATTTGCAGTGATAAAAAATTAAATAGCTTGGTATTTTATTAGCATTTATAACTTATATGGTATCAAAGACGTCCATAAAGTTTTACAAACATGGGGAAGGGTCTGTAGATGGTAACAAGCTAATTTAAACAGACGCAACAGTGTAAGTGAACAAGTACACAGGCAGAGCTGAGAGAGAAATGCTTTAATACTAGTTGATGCATGTGACAAGAATTCTCAAATCAAAAAGCCTATCCACAGCCAATCTATCATTTCCCGAGCAGCACTGGGAGGTCAGCCCCTACTTTTCACTGACCTAGAATATCAGGTACTGTTGTTGACTATATTCAGACAAGCATTTTTCTGCTCTCTCCTCTATTACTTGTCATTTGAAAGAGCTCCTTATAACTATGGGTAAGGAAGCTCTCTTTTAAATGTCTCTTTAAATGTTAGCTGGCAATGATGTCCTGGAAAATAGTGTAAAAAAATGTGTCAGCTTCTGGGTTGGGACTGTCCTTTAAAATGACAGCAGATGTCTTGCCTTTTCAGTATCTATTGATCTTTTTCTTTAAAACTTGTAAAACTTTCAGAAGAAGACTGGCTCTATAATTTTGTTTTGTGTTTGCCCAGCATTGTTTTGTTCCATGTCTAGTATTTGGTGAAAAATGAAAGAATACACTCCACCCCACCCTATACCAGTGGGTTTTAAGGATGGAGTAGAAGAGGAAAAAGAGAGGGGGGAAAAAAAGAAAACAGCAAGGTGCAACAGAAAGAAATTTGTGGGCTGCTCAGAGTCAAGTTATGCAGAAGAAGAGAGAGAATGTAGAGGTAGTAAAGTAAGATAGTTGTAAGAGAAAAAGGGATGACAATGCTGTGATCCAAAAGACTCTGTGTTTATCTCAGTTAAATTGCACTGAAGAAAATGTATTTTGGTACCACAGAGTTGCTAGGTACTGAGTTACCCCTGAGACCTTTGTATTACACATGCCCCTTTAAAATACCACTTAGAAGAAGCAATTCACTGATAATCCGTGTTTGTGGCTTTCTTTACAAGGTGGGTCAGAATATGCACATTCCTCTGCTTGTGTTCCTGGGCCATTGTCAGTGATGTGGGGATCATGGGATGATGAGAGCAGGCAGTGGTGGAGCTCAAATAATGAGGTATTCAGCAAATGAATAATTTGAAGTAAACTTCTACTTGTATATATATGCATAATGCTGAATAATAAAAGTGCTTTCTTCAGTTCTAATGGAAAATCTATGAAAATCCTTATGAAGAATACTTACTACTGGGTTAGTGAGTGTCTGACTATTATGTCATTGTAAAATGGCTTGAGAAGTTGAGAAATACACCAGTGAGTCACCAGAACAGAAACTGTGACTGCAGGAAAAGGACTGAAAGAAGAGAAATGGTAGTATGTTAATTCTTGGATGTGGTCCTGCCTGCAGCTTGCATCTGACATGCCTAAAGCAGTGGTTCCTGAGAGTGACTGCAGACCTGGCTGTGCTGGTTCTACCTCTGTCAGAAATTTGTGTTCCTTAGTGAAAATTACGTGAAAAGTTGATCTATTCTGCTCTATGACCTTGCTGTGCTGCTGCAGCCTTTGGGAAAGGTTGTGGTACACTGTGAATCCTGGCCAATACTTAGTGTAGAAGTTAGGCTGGGTTAGGCTAGAACCCACTCAGTTGTGTCACTAGTCTGTCACTGACTGTCAAAGAGTCCAGAAGCATGAGAAGACAGAAACTTTCAATGTTTTTTGCAATTTACTATAGGAAAACTCATCTTTTCATGTGTCTATTTAAAATTCAGAAAGCATATGTATTTCTCTCTATAAGCACAGCTTGGAGTAATATTAAAATTTTTTCATTTAACTTGCATATTTCTCTCTAATTATTTCTTGTTGATCTGCCAGTACTCTGGGGGTTCTATTGCTCTGGAGTCTACAGCCTTCTGTCATCCTATACACACAACTTCAATGCCTCATAAAGAAGCATCTCATTGAGATGAGAGCCTGGCAATCATTTACCTATATCTTTGCAGCTTTACTCTCCACTGCTCCTTCTTTGTTTGTCATATTGATTTTGTATTTTCAGTCACCCGTTGGCCTTGAGTAGGATGAATGATTGCTTATTGTTTACATTGCAGTAATGCCTCATGACAATGACAATTCAGTCAGAGAGATGGACCCTGTACAAATATCCAGCTGGATGGATAAACCTTGAAAAAACAGTCTGCCAGAAATACAACAGTCAGAACAGGTAAATAGGATGAACTATCGTACACAAACAAATTGCAGGATAGAGTCCCATTGGTTTTATTATAATAAAGACAAAGTCAGTGCTGACATAGTGAAGTGCTGAGGGGTTCAGAAGATAATGATTTTGATGAACTTTAGGAGAGAAAATAAGCTAGATTTTAACTTTCCCTCATTAAAGGAGCACAAAATTACAGTGGACTGGCTATGTCACAGAGTTCCCCAGTCCTTGTCATTGTAACCTTTTTTACTAGATGAGGGGCCTTTCTTTTAGTAAGTAAGCACAAAATTGCTGGAGAGGAGTAAATATTTTATTTTCTCTTCAGTAATAAAAAAAATCTCCACAGAAGTCCTGTATGTGTACTTTGGTGCTTTCTAAGTTGCATAATTGCTGTGTGCCATGACTTTTGAAGATGACTCCAAAACCAAATACACACCTCTTAGCTACCCATGTCACCTGGGATTTAGGGCACAAGAAACACATTATCCCACCTGCTTGGTGGCTTCTCTGCTTTCCTTTTCACTTCAAGCTTGTCAGTAAGGAGGAGGTGTCTTTTTGGATTAGGTCTCAGTTATCTGAGAAGACACCTTTTCTCCCCTGCGCAATATTGCAGTCTTTTAGATAGCCTGCCAAGGGAGCACTCTCCACATCGAACTGTCTCAAAGCCATCTAAACATGCATCTGACCTTCACCTACAGGACAGAGGAGTTGGTCAGGTTTATTCCATAACACATCAGTGTGCCTGAAAGCTACAGGCTGTACTCACGTTCTGGTGCCGCAGATAATGTTGCTGTGTGGGTACAATTATTCATGTGCTCACTAATAGAGAAATGCTGGTATAGATGTATTATAATGCATAATAATTCAGGGCACAGCCAAAGGAAACACTTGCCATCTCAACTGAGCAGAAGGAAGACCAAACTGTCGAGCTGGTTCATGACAATTTTTATTGTTGCCCTCTACAGCTCCCAGTGAACATGAACAGCAGCTAATAGAGGGAATCAGACTATAGAATTAATTGAATCATAGAATAATCTAAGTTGGAAAAGACCTCTAAGGTCATTGAGTCCAACTGTTACCCCAGCACTGTCAAGTCCAACATTAAACCATGTCCCTAAATGCCATATCTACGTGCCTTAAATACCTCCAGGGATGGTGACTCAACCAGCTCCCTGGGAAGCTTGCTCCAATGCTTGACAGCACTTAAGGCAACATTTTTTTCCTGATATTCAATCTAAACCTACCCTGTCAAGGCTAGAGGTCATTTTCTTTTTATTATCACTTGTTATTTGGAAAAAGAAACTGACACCCATTTCATTACATTCATTCATTACCATCAGGTAGTTGTAGAGAGCAATAACGTCTTCCCTGAGCCTCCTTTTCTCCAGGCTAAACAGCCCCAGCTCCCTCAGCTTCTCATAAAACTTGCACTCCAGACTCTTCCCCATCGCTGTTGCCCTTCTCTGGACTCGCTCCAGCACCTCAACATCCTTCTTGTACTGAGGGGCCTGAAACTGAACACAGGATTCAAGGTGTGGCCCTGGTAGTGCTGAGGACAGGGGGAAAATCACTGCCCTGGTCCTGCCCACTTCACACTCAGACTTCAGACAGCAAAAAGAAACCATGTCCCACAGAAACTGGCCCTGCTTGTGTGAGGGTCTTTGCCCCTGGCAATTAATGGCAGACTGCATTTAGATGGTTTCTTGAGGAGCCTTTCCCAATTTTCAGAACTGCAATTAGGAAATTTCCTTGTAGTTGATCAGCCACCTTTTTCAGGCCAGTTTGTGGATGGAAAGCATGACCATAAAATCTACTCTGCAACTGCACTGAGCAAGGACAACTTGCAGTGCTTAACTTTTAAAATGTTTTTTGCTTTCTTCATGTGTCACTAATCTTTATCAGGCTGCTCTCCTGCTTGCAGGAGAATCATCTGAGATGTAATTATGCGGTAGACCCCTCTCTGAATTTTACACTGCATTTTCCCATCAGTTTTGTTAGATTCCAAACTTAAAGATTGCCAGCTGGGGAATCTCAATTTGCTATTTACTTCCAATATGTCCTTCATAGTTTAGCTGATAAAGCATCTAAGCTTGCCCTGGAGAACACACCTAGCAGGAAAACAACAGCATAGAGGCTGCTGGTGATAGCCAACTCCCTGCTTCTCAAATGATAGCTGCCAGTTACATAATATTAATACATATCTACGTTTTTGGAGGATGGGAGTTAGTAAGTGAATTTCTGACTCTAAACAAAACTACATACATATTCCACACTGTTATTTTCTAGTCTAGTTGGGCAAATCTTCTGTCATAAATTGTCCCACTTTCTTCATTAAATCAGAGCGATTTTTTTTCCATTGTGAGGATTTCTGCCTCTCCCTTCCAGAAATTTACCTGACACCACATCCTAGTGGAAAGTCAGCCATCATATTCAGATCACTTTTCTGAAGCTGTCATTCCAAAGACATGTTAATTTCCCCAGCTAGTTGAAGTTAAAAAATTAATCTCATTATTTAAAAATAATGGATGTAGAAAAACATGTACATGGTTTCTGTATGTTCTGAAATCTAAAATGCCTAAAGCTGCCCTGATTTCAAGCTCATGAGTCATCTAAGCTCAAGCTGTAGAAATTCCAGGGGGCATCTTGTTAAATAATTCATGAGTGATGTAATTTTACTGTGTATCTTATTAACAGAATGCTGTAGGAAAGAATTAGGGAAAAGAACCTGAAGCAATCCTGGTCCTAGCCCTCTACTACTTTCTTTTTTTTCCCCCCTAAAATTGTTATATCTAAAGAATTAATTTATAAGTGATAGGATAACAAGCTTGTGTTAAATTACAGCATGAAAATCTCTCTGTCAAGCGATGAGAAGAATTATGAGAATCCTTTTGGCTTCAAGTCCTATAACCAAGTATGTCTTGCACAGTCTTCTTTTGCAGAGTGTAGGTATGTATGGATATGTATATCCACTTAATTTAAAATTATACTTTGAATAGAAAGGCTGGAAGAGATTTCTTTTGTAAAAGACTATATCCTGGGCCTTCCAGAAAGAAAGAGATAAAAAAAAAAAGGAAAATTACCACTTGCTCTCAAAGTTATTAAAACCTTTTTATTAGCTCTAGCACTGTGTAATATTTGAGTAAGCAATCAGGTTATGCAAATAATAATCTTCTTTTATCTAGACGTATGCATCTGTAATTAAGAATGTCAGTCACCTTATCTTGTAAACATTCTGTTCTCAGTACGCAAATATGGGATCTGGTGCAGATGTGTCTGTGTATGCCAGAGCACCGATATATCATTTTTGCTGCATCTAAAGCCTGCAATTTCATGCTTAGTGCTTGGCATTGTAACCATGGTTATCTCCAGTTAGATGCAGAATACAGAGGCTTCAGCAGATGGGTTTTTTACTTGGACCTCTGGCAAGCAAAAACCAGAAAATCCCCAGAATATATATGCATAGCATATGATAGATATAATAATATTATTTACTACCTGATACAAAAGTCTAAATGTAGACTTTATTTGAGGTGCTTTTATCCTAAAACTTTGCAAGCCAAGAGGACTGTTAAGTCATTTAAAAGGGAAATGGACGTGTTTTTCTGTGAGTGTTTTCCCTATGAAAAAAGTAGAAGCTAAAAGGCTGATATTTCTCTAAGTGTGAGGTTAAAGTGACACATTATCTGCAAGCATGTATATTTTCAAAGGCTTGGTTACTTTATTTCTCATTTTACCTTAGTAAAATCTATCATGTTGTTTCAAAAATTTTAGAAAGTATTAGAAGTTCACAGCAAGGATATTAGCCTAGAATTTTCTGCAATTTTATGGCCTTCATATGGCAGTGTTTGTTGAGCAGAATTTACAGCAGAATAAATTAAGCAGATGACCAGTGCATCTTCACATATTAAAATAAATTACTCAGTTTCTGAGGAGTATGCATGATTACTATTTTTTCTTTCTGAAGACTGAGTGCTTATATGCATTGTCTTACAGTTTTGACTTCCTAAATGCATAGAATTTTCTGTAAACTTAATGCTTTTTGTGAAAAAGTATAATAATTTCAATCCTTATCCTCAAAGAATTTTCTTTGCAATTTGCAGAAAATTTTTACAGGCTTAAGCGGGCTGGGTATTTTCATTAGGAGTCACCAGGTGCCATGCTGTAGACATTATATGTTTACCATGCAGCATCTAAAGAACATTTCTTGTAGGGAACAGAAAGGAGAAATAGCATCCTTCCAAAGTAAAATTGGATTATGCTCTTAAATGACAGTATCTACTGTAAAGAAAAAAGCTGGGGTTGAGCATTAGCTCAACCTTTCAAGCAAAACCATTTGCTCCATATCTGTTATTTTTATTCATTTGTTGGAGTCCTGACCTGGTAAATAGAGGTTATTCTGAAAACTGTGTTTAATAACTGCTGCTGTTATTCACCATCCTCTATACTGAATGAGTGACCTACTGTGACAACATACGCAGACTTACTGAGACATGCTAAAAACGTGTTGCCAGAGTCAAGAGTGAATTCCAGAAGCATCTGAGGCCCTTGGCATCTGTCTGCCTCTGAATTTTGTGCAGAAGGGTGGTGAGTATGTGTACTTATCAGCATTCAAAACAGCTGGCAATGTAGCATGCATTTAATCTCTCCAGGTCTGGGGAGGCAGCATACAGCACCGGGAAGAGCCAAGCAGGAGTTGCAGCACTGGAACAGGCATGGAAAAGCATTATACTATCTGGAGCTGGCCCACTTGCAATCGTGCATGAAAAAATACATAAGCACTTTATATGAAGCCAAAGACAAAGAGTAGTTGTGGTGTCTGGAAGGGAAATGTGGCCCTGAGTTAAAAAAGCCCAGATTAAAGAAATCAAGTGCAGTAATTTTACTGCTTCAGGGTTTTTCTTAGGGCTGAATAGTGAGGGATAGAATTTGAATTTAATGTAGTGCCAGGAACAACAACCGGAAATACCAACTACAGAAGACAGAGACAGGTTCTCGCACATCTTAGTCAAGTGCAAAACCCCACAGGGAAATGGAGGATTATTTTCAGGTTTGAGTACTTTCCTTTAAAATGTGGCACAACCAGCAGATCCAGCACCACCATGTATTTTTGTTACTTGTGTTCTGGTACAAAAGCTAAAGGCTGCTTTCACATTAAATCCTTTATGCTGAACAGATAAACTATCAAAAAGCTGGTCCCTTCCTCAAGAGCTTACAGACTTAAGACATGATATAACAATAGATCTCACAAAATAAAGAGAGAACAACAAGGGGAAAGGGAAGGTTTCCATGCAGACCACAGAGGAAATCCTCAGGATTCCATAAGAATGACGTTTGCATCACTCATGGAGTAATGACTTTAAAATGAAAGAGGAGAGATTTAGATTGGATATTAAGAAGGATTTTGTTACTGTGATGGTGGTGAGGCACTGGAACAGGTTGCCTAGAAAACTGCGTGTTCCATCCCTGGAAGTGTTCAAGGACAGGTTGCATTTCAAGACCCAGTGTGCTGTTTAGTATCTGCTTATCCTTAAAATGTGCAAACATTGATCTGTTTCACTTAATTTGAAAATCTAAAAGATATAGGATTTTCATTACAAAATTCAGAAGATTTTGAAGTAAGCAACAATATATTACACATTGTGACTGGAGTCCAATGGTCAATATGCCCTGGAGCCAAACCCTCAAATTTTGGTTTAGATTAAGGTAACATTTGATGGAACTTTATAGTGAATCAGGTCTGGACTATGCTTTTCTGTTCAAATACTGAAATTGGTTACACCTACCTCTTTCATGCAGCCTGTCTGCAATGGTAAGAGAGTGTTGACGTTTTGAGTGTTGAGTTTGTCTGAACTTAAATTTCAAAGCAAAACTCAGAGTGTGTGAGATCAAATAAATCAAAAGCCAAAAGACTGCATGAAATCCTGCAACATGAAATAACTGAGTCCTTGCACAGATTTGCTTGCTATCTAAAAATAGTTTAATCTCATCTCTATCCAGAATCTCCTGTGATAGCAGAAGGAGTGATAAAAAAAACAAGAGACACATGAGAAGCTAAGACAAGGGCTTGAAAGGAAGGCAAGGAAAAAGTGACACTGTAATTGTGATGTAAACTTTGTCCCTCCCAGAAGTGGCATTTAAGTGCAGTGACTGTGGTACGTATTATCACGCACCCTCCTAAATCTGTGTGTGTGCCCTCTGTCAGTGATTGAGCTGTATGTGCTATCCAGGTAAGAGACTAGAGTTCTTTTGCCTTAAAAGCAAAAAAAAAACAAAAAAAAAAAAAAACCAAAAAAGAAAAAAAAAACAAAACAAAAAAAAATTAATTATTATGCAAATATGGTGGAACAAAAACAACGAAAAAAGTGAAGGAGAAATGTTACTAATTTTAATAATAATACCAGTCTTCCATAGGCACTTCAGTACTGAAACTGTTGCTATTTGAAACAGCTTAATTTCCCTGTGAATCTGAGGCAGCCACGACCTAATTATTTATCTTTTTCTCTGCTGGGTAATCCTTTAGCTGTTGTTATTTACATAACAGCCTAAATTTCATTTACTGCCTTGCAAGGGAGAAGACAGGTCACCTGCCTTAAGGGGCTGCAGCCTAAATCCACCATGCATCAGGAAAGAAAACAGGGGGACAGTGCAGATAAAAGGAGACTTTTTTGATAGTTAAATCCTGATGCATTAAATACTTCCTTTGTTTATTTCCCCAGCTGATTTCTTTCATCCCTTTTATTAGTTCTTTAAATACATTTTAGTTGTGTATGCAGTCCCTCTTTTTTTTTTTTTTTTTCTTTTTTTTTTTTTTGCCATTTTGCTTCGGATTTGGCCAATACTTAGGCACTTAACTTTCAGTCAGCTGATTATTGTCATGCTTGAAACTGGGCTATGTGTAACTATTTTCAGGGTCAGGATTTTTTAAGACTTCCATCATTTTCATTCTTCTGTTACAGCCAGTTGAACTGGTTTCCCAATAGTTTTTAAAACAAGTAATATTTTCTGTCTAGAACTATTGACTAATTACCTCTAATCTTTTGACTGACTGGTCTCTTTAGTTTACAAAAAAACAACCTCTTCATTTATCATCATTTTGCTATGAGTATATCCTATTGATTAAAAATTTTCATAGCTATTATTAAGTAAGTTCTTCTGGACAGACTTTCTGGATTTTGTTTGTTTGTTTTTTAAAATTATAAATAAAATGTCAGAAATCATACTTTTAATGAGATATAAGCCAGATATTTATTTTACTTATTTTTTCTGATTGTTATGCTTTTCATCTCATCCACTTCTGTAACTCAGGGAATTTTTTAGTATTCTGCTACTCTTGCAATTCATCAATGGCTTTATTAACTAGCTAGCAATGAAAGGAAAATCTCTGCCAGACAACAAGAGAATATATTTTTAGTTTTTGGACACAGAATTCTGTACAGTAGAACTGGACTGTACATGTATAACTGCTGGTAACTGTAGGATGAGAAATTCCACATTCATTATCAGTTTGTATAGCTAGATGTGAAACATCTCAGGACTTAGGTGTTCACTTGCAGTGCAACTAATAAAATGCCTGATTTTTTTGAGGATTCCAAATAACTATTAAAGTGTAAGAAATATTTATTGATGACCATATGCAACCATATGAAAGCTGAATAGTCAGAGCTGACCATATGCGAACATGCTAAACGCATTTTCATCCGTAGCTACAGAGTAATCTCAGATTCATATGGAAAGTGAGGCTGTGTAATATTTACCTTATGTTACAAGCCATGAGAAGTTAAAACCACAAGGTAATGTGATGGACAAAATCATCAGACAATTTTTTGATTTAGTCTCTGTATTGAAAATATATGAGCCAAAGACATTTTCTGCAGAAAAGCAGTAATCATAACTTAGGATTTATGGTATTATGACCAGCTGGAAAATTTAGTTAATGTAGCCAGCCTTCTAATTGCCAGATATCTTAGACCTTGATCCTTATTAATATGGTAAACCTTTTACTATAACTTTAAATCAATTAATATTTTTTTCCCACACAATCACATTTCTATTAGATTAAGGTGCGTTTTCAAGGTACTGTTCTGATAACTGATTTTTTATTTATATCTAAAGAATTTGTGACTGGCATTAAGTACAAAAAGTATCACCAAAGAAACATGAAGGTACATGATGAAATACTGTTCACTGTTACAGGATGGGGGGTTCATAACCCAGAGACCCCCAGCTCCTGAGAGGGGCGGGTCTGTTTAGGGCCAGGCAGCCTACGGGTCTGTGCCACAGCACTGGACCCTGTGGATCTTGGGATAGTGTGGGGGGCAGCAGTCCTGAGTCATACATCGCTGCAGGTCAGTGGTGCTAAATGTAATACTCCCAGCAGCTGTGGGTCCCAGGAAGCTCTTGATTTTTGCGGGTTTTTTTGAATGAAATTCTTCAGAATTTATAGGTGTTGATTTTGTCTGTGTGTTTGTATTCTATGAAGTGAAAGTTGTCTGGAAAATGAAAGCTGATTGAAAAATGGAAATTTCTTTTCCCATAAGTTCTACTTTAAATAGTTCAAATTCTACAGAGGTGTCACTTGTTCTCAGTTATTTTCTTAAAACCAAGCATTGTGGAAAGAACTAGGCTGCTTTATGGTTACTGTTGTATTGTTATTTTCTTTGGAAAGCCTCACATATCAAAGTCTGTACATCTACCTGTCAACTCAAGTAGATCAAGGACAAGTGAGTGGACAATCAGATAAAAGAGTAAAGGTAGATATAGTACTTATTTCTGTAAGAATATAGTAAAGTCCTGACTTGCCCGGTCAGCAATGGAGTGTAATTGCCTGGAGGATGAAAGCTGAATAGACAGAGCTGAGCAGATTCAATTAGTTTCCCTAATTTAGAATGCTATAAACATTTAAATTTTTAATTTTGATTTTTTGCTTCATTTCTGAGAGCAGCAAACAGACAAATGGATTCTGGAAAGAGGAGAGCTGATTAGCTCTGTTGTATATGTACAGAAAATCCAAATCTTGAAATCCCTTCACAGGTAGGCACTGTGCATTTTACCAAATGTGTTAACTAACATAACTAGTTAATGATTACCTTACACTGAAAACTGAAAATAAAAACTTGAAGCAATGTGATATATAGACAAAGCCTTCAGAAAATTTTAACTACCATTACCTTGGATTAACTCTCATACCAGCACATTAGCCTCTGAACCTGTAAACAGGGCCTAATGAAGGCAAGCAAATGTTAGAAGAAAATAAGTATTTTTGTCGTGCAGTTGGGAGATTAAAACCATAGACAATGACCATCAGATCCTCCAGACAGATTAGTTAAAATCTGTTTTGGGGCTTGAGGATTGAGTTTCTTCCTGATGATCAGCCTGACCTGTGATTAATCCCAGGTGTCAAGGGGCTGGGCATGATGCTCCTTGTATGTCCCTTCCAGCTCAAGTTATTTTAAATCTATGAGTGTGGTAGATGACTGAACCACGTAACTAATGGGGAAATAGTACTAACGTTCATCACAACCCACAGAAGGAATGTGATAGTTTCAGGAAGGTCATACAAAACAAATAAAGCAAACTTGAAAACTGATCTCCAATGTCTTGAACCTCAGTGTGGCCAGACAAGACCATTTTTTATTTTCTCAAACTCTACCGATGAACTGAAAATTTGATAATTAGTTTTTATATTTTATTTTAAAATTTTTTTTAATATCTTCACCAAAATGCACTGCTAATTATAAGTTAAGGGCATCTATGTATTTGATGTAGATACTCTTTACAAAATAAGTGCAGATATTAAAATGATATGTGGGGCAGCAGTGCCAGCACACCCTGAACAAAAATAATGGTGCAAACTAAGATGCTGGGCAATGTATTTGCCTGTTGTTGACAACAGCAAGGGAAAACCTGGAAATACCTCTTAGCATATATACATCTTTGATAGCTTAGGGAAACAAATTAACTCAAAGATCAATATGCACTATTTTTTTCCTATAGTGGGCATTGAAAGTGAAAGTTATATGCAAATCCTATTTATTTAAATCCTCAGAGCCCTTTATAAATTATGTAATCAATGCCACTAGGTAACACTTTCTCACTAATTCTGATACTAAGCTCTTATACATCAGAGTGACATACTATTAAATAATTTTCTAGTTGAAGATATTTGTGTCTATGAGCATGTTTTGGATAATAGCGACATTTTTCAGTTCTGCAGTAGTTCATAAGTTCAGATATGGATGTACAATTCACTGTAAAAAGATTTCACTTCTTAATTACATTCTTGTGAGGATATAGATACAGAAGGATAAAGGTCTTATCTTAGTGTTTCTATTTTCCCACAGGGAAAGAGACTGTACTGTTCTCCAGTACATGCACACTCACAGATGTATTAGAGTCGTGCTCACACTGAGAAGGGCAGTAGCATAAATATTTCAGTAGAAAAATACATTCCTAACAGAAATAATGCTGGTACAACCACTATGTGTGCCAGAGTCCACTGACAACAGCTTTTTCCTCATTCCCATGATAACAACATCAATAATAGTGAAATCCTTTGGAACTAATGTGGCGTATGAGTGTAATTCTGAAGGGCAATCACCTCACCGAGACTGAGGATACTCTGCAACAAGGTGATTGGGGCAAATGGCTGCTTTAACAGCAATGCAAATAGATGCTGTGTATAGAAATGGATGTATCATCCCTGGTCCTGATTATTATATCACTCAGGCATATACTAACTTTCAGTATCAATGGTCTAATTCAAAGGTTATCAGAACTTCATCATGAATGTGTTCTGCTGAATCCATAATTTCTTTTAGAAGGTATATTTGTGAAGAGTTCCAAGTTTTTAGTTGTGCTCTATTTCTTGTTCTGAAACTCCAGATAAATAGTCTAGAGTATATTTACTCTATTTTAGTGGTCAGGAAAAGAATTAGAGATACCTTCCAGCATGTTTTTACTGTTTAGGATATTTTTATTCATTACATATTTTACTTTCAGAGAAAGTAAAATAAGTAATGAATAAATTCAATCCTTCTTCAGAGAAGTTGTTTGTATGTTTATGTGCTAATTACTATCATTCCTCTCTAAGTCCAGTTTTGTTTCACATTACTCCATTTGTTTGGACAGTATAAGAGCAAGGTATTTCAGATACTCTGAAACACCTACTGGTGCTGTGACTTTGCCTGCAATATTTTCTGTTCTAGTCCATTTGCCCAAGAACTCATCTTTTTGAAATGTGATTTCCTATTAAATGGACATCTCTAGTGAGTCTGTCATTTCCTAAACTGCTCTTGTTAATATAAAACAGTGAGTGCAAAAGTAATTCAGCTCTCCTTTCCAATTGTTGAGAATGTCCATATCTCTGGAAATCACTACTCTGAGAAGACTCCTTGAACTTGAAAGGATAGCAGACAGGCTGGTTATGACAATTGCATATCATCTTCTAAGGTACATTAGCCATAGACTGTACTTACACTTAACAGCAATTTTGGCTAATTATACTTGCTGTAGTCAAAATGTTCCACTGTGGTCAAAGACCCTGCTGACACACACGTCTCCTGACAAAGGTGTTTGGGATTGACTTGAGATTGAATGAATGTAACTTCTGTGTCATCTCAGGGATCCTTTGAATTTACACTGAAAGACAGCAAACACCTCACATATTCCATTGCTTGACTTTTCGGTATGTTGTTCAATGAATTACTTCCTCAGAGATTAAGTACAGGCAGAAATCTGACTGCAAATTTCCATTATTATTTGAATGATGATTATTGGGTCATACTGTTTAGATATGCCAGGGGAAACTTCTGACTCTTCTGTCCAAGCTCCTAAGTCTCCCAAGTCTCCTTTTTGGCATGTTCAGCTAAAAAGTGTGACATAGGTGGACATAAGTTAAACACTACAACCTTGACTAATTCAAAATTAAGCAAAATGAATCGTTCCTGGTTTAAGAGGGAGAGAGAGAGAACTTGAAATATGAGACCAAACTTGAGTTTGGTGGTAATATTAGTGAACAGCTCTTTATACATGATAGATGATTTGCTTGTTACAGAATAAGCCTGAGCAATGATTACACGTTTCTTACCTAAGGCAGATAGTTTCAACAGAAGTAGAAATCCATGGAAGCAAATCTAACAGTTTCTAAATATATCACTGGAAGTTAGGTCACACCTTGAAAGAAGGACTATTCAACAAGAAAAGGAATGGATGATAGTTCACTAACTTCTTCATTTGAAAATCCTAAAGTCATGGAGTTGCTCTCCAGATGAGATACAGTTAAAACATGACAAATTCCTGAAAAAAATTAATCTATTTCATAGTTTCTATGCCAGAGCTGGAACTGAAAGTTGACTGAAACTGCAAGCATGTTGATAAGTATCAGGGAACACAGCAATTCCGTTTTAACTGTGTGAGGCCATAATGCACCTAGGACACATTCTAAGGGACTTCCCATTCCAGTGTTACTACCTACCTGTGAGGTGTTCTTGCTAAGCACTGCCAGTTTTTCAAGTATCAGAGAGTAAAGATGAGTGAGATGAGACAATTTGAGCTTTGCCCTGTTGCAGGTCCGGCAGAGCAGCACACACATTGCAGGTGCACAGAATCTTACCTGTCGTCTTCACTTAGTTTTTATTTTGTAGTGTAAATATCATATTGGAAGGCAGTGTGGCATGGTTCATAAAGCAACAAATAAAGGGGAACTAAGTTGAAAGTATTTGGGGGCTGGAGTTTGCATATAGATTTTGGTGGAGTTAGAAAACATTGAGACCTGAGGATGCAGACATTGGTGGTGGTGGGAAGACAGCGCTCCTTTTCCAATGACAGCTGTTACATAGAAATGCTCTTACCATGGAGGTCTGATTGCTGGGAATGGGAAGAGAGAGGGAGCTCCTGAAGAAGTTGGTAATGAGATCAGGAATCTTAAATCTAGTGCTGTGAAGCAGCAACCAAACTTCCTTAGGTTTTACAGCTGGTGGAAAAATGGCATTGTAGCAAAATCATGGAAAGGGAGCAGAAGATTAGAGACAGCCCTTCAAGCAGAAGGAATTAAGGAAGGATTTGTGAGAAGGTTTTTTAAAATAATTTATGATTTGGGTGTCCTGGGTTAGCAAAATCTGATTAAACTGCAAGTCTTTCACTGGTATACCTCCCCATGTATCCAGGGCATTTCTTATGTTTTCCCTTGCTGTCACCCGTGAGTTTATCACTGCAGACACGTTTAAGGAAAATTGCAGAATATTAATTCTTTTATGTGTTTAGACCTGTAAAAACCTTTGCTTACAGAGATTAACTTTTCACTTTGTCTCCTTTTGCATATTTTTCCTTCCTCCCTGTATTATAATTTCCCCAGAAGGGTTGCCTGATTTTTACTGCTTTGCTATGATCTTATAAATCTGATTGTTCTTTATGTTTCTGCTCTGACAATAACGTATTTTTCCCTGATGTTAGATGTGCATCAATGTTTCTTTTCTTTTTTCTCTGAATTTACTCCTTCTTTGGTAAATGGGTTGTAAAAAACCTATAATTTTCATTTCAGATGCCAGGAGTGAGTTGACAAAGAAGACTTTCTGCATACCCTACTGCTCTGCCTGGAAACTAAAGAAAAAATAATCCTTTAGAACGCCACATGAAACAGGTGAAATTCTTTTGCAATGAGAAGGATGTGAAAACTTTGTGAAAATGATGCTGTTTAATACTTTCTTATGGCACAGGTTAGCTCCTACATGTGTGTGCTGGCTTAATTATACATTTTCTATTGTGATATACTTCAGAATGACTTTATAGCTGATCATGCCCTAGAAATTGTACAGTTTGTCACTGAATTTATTAGCAACACATGCCGCAGTCCCAGGTTGGGTGCTGCGTATCACAAAATGCAGAGAGGCAAACCTCAGTCTGTCCAGAGACTGTGTTTCTAAGATGCAGGCATTTAAAAGACCAGTAAAGGGCATATTATTATGGAGGCTTTCAGGCATATTCAGTCTATTTGGAGAAATATGATACAAATATACTGCTAGCAATCTGCAAAGAGGCTATAGGCAAGCCATGTGCTAGACAATGTGGATATTACAATATGGAAATAAAAATTGATTCTGTGAATGCTTAGAAGTAATATATGGAGTCTAGAAGGAAAGCTTGTGAAGTTAAATTACAAAAAAATCAAATTATTGCACACATTTTGGACTTTAGGAGGCAAAGTCATTACTATTCCTTGCAGATATCTGTCTGATAGGAAAATGGAATTCCTCATTTAGTTCAGGAAGCATTACAAAGGTTTAGTTACTGACAAAACTTTTACCTATGGGCACCCCATTCTTACTATTTCTTGTTGGTTTTTGTCAGCATCAGAATATATATTGTCTAAAATGTCACCATGAAAGGTATTTAACTTCCCCCCCACCATAATGCTGACTTCATGTGTGCTATTTATCAATCAGAAGAGAAATCTAAATTATTTTTAAAACAGAAGTTCAGCTTTTTTTCCTTTTAAAAAAAATTAATAATAATAACAAATTTTATGTTAAAAATATATTGGTTGGTTGGTTTTGGTTTTTTAAAATGTTTTCATGGTGAGGCCTTGATTCTCTGAAGGAACATCCTGAAGTTGTGTCAGGAGAGATTCAGGTTAGGTGTTAGAAAAAGATTCTCCACTCCAGGTTGCTGGGCACTGGAACAGCTCCCCATAGAAGTGGTCACAGCATCAAGCCCTGACAGAGCTAAAGTGTTTGGACAATGCTTTCAGGCACAGGGTGTGACTCTTGGGGTGTCCAGTGCAGGACCAGTATTTGGAATTTGATGATATTAGTGGGTCCCTTTCAAATCAGATATTCTGTGATTTTGGTATTCAAAATCACAGACATGGGTAAATTAATTAAATAAATTTTCAACAACTCTAACTTAAAAGATATTGTCAGTAAAAATACTGAGTTGTTTCATGTTAAGAAGAAAAGTTTATATACTGATTAGATACTTTCTCACTGACTTGGTCAATTTTTCTGAAATAAAACCCAGAGTAGGAGGGTAATACTTAATATGAAGAAAATTTATATGTAAGGTGAATGAAGTTGAGCTCTTAAAGCACAACAACAAATAAACAAAGAAGTGAGATTGAGAGTTGGGCAAGAACCAAATGAGCTAGGAAATCAAAACACAGCATAGCTTTACAAGGGCTCTTCAGATTTCACAGTGACTCAGAAGATGAATACCTCATAGCCTATAAGCAGAGGAACATGAGTGTGAGAAAAGTCCCATCCCTCCTTCATTCTGGTACATAAAATACTTAGATTACATAAAAAATACTTAATCTATTTATTACAAAATAAAAATACTTAACTCCTCTACTTAAGCAGAAGCCAATTGAACAAAAAAATCTACCTGACAAAAACAAATACTACCTATTCAGCAACAAATGGAATAAAACCAAAGGAAATCTTGAACTGAGCACGAGAGTCACTACCTCAGGCCTGCTTCTTGGGGTAGGGTTCGGATTATGCCTGATTTCTGGAACAGAACCCATAGTGGACTTGATTTAAAAGTGTCAGCCCAGCTCTGGAATGGATTCTGACACTTTGACATAGTTATCACAGCATATCATAAGCAAGGCTTTTTTGCTGTCAGAATCCACACTGGAAAAATAACTGCTTTATAGATTCTGCTTCTTCATCAAAAGAAGCATCTGAGTGGGGATGTAATTAAATGTTTGGCATCTGAAACGTTATGTACAACATTAATCTGAGCAGGTAAATCAGCTCAGCATCAATAAAAGTGTAGAGGGCATGCAGTACAAAGATATACACACAAAAATATAAAAACAAGAAAACACATCCTTTTGCAAGCACTGAATAATAATCTACAAAATGGACTCTACAAGGACAGGCTACTGACACAAAACTAAAGCAACTGTAAAGCATACACACCCCCCACAAAACCAACAGAGTGCAGATTACAGATATTGCTTCTGCTTTCCTATTCCCAAACTTCCTAGAAATTACTACTTCATAAAACAGTTCTTCAGCTCTTTCCACATGATTAAATTTTAGTTATCTCACTGCAGCAGGATAATTGTATGCAGATCTGCAAAAATTTGACATTGTTATCTCCTTTTAAATCTTTAATACACTTAACTTGTTTTTCTTTAAAAAAACAAACAAAAAGCCCCAAAAAAACTGTGTAGTTGGAGCTTCATATTTGAAATGTGTTATTGCTTACTTTGGCAACAGAAATGAAAAGTTTTGCTGGAAGGCTTGACAGATTACCAAAATGAAGCCCCCCACGGGTTTTAAAATATTTTGGAGAGAGGGAAAATTCAATTAAAATTTTGTGATACCATTTGTTTATACAATTTATATGACAGTATCAAAGCCTTGGATCTGGTCTTTCTAGTATAAGCTTCAAGCTTACAGAAACGCATTTTGAATATATTTTCATCATAAATCTGTCTGATCTGTTGACTCGGTTTGTGCATGACTCAAGGGAGGAACAGGAATTCAGGATGTGAACTCCACATTTCAAGGTACAGTCTGAGGACAATAATTTCTTCTGTGTAGTTCCAATGAAACTAAAGTTGAGCTTCAAGTATTCCCCTCATAAACACCCAGATATCCATCCCTTTCTGCCTGTCTAGCTCCCTCTTCTTTCTACTACATTAAAAAGGAAACATTCAAGGAGCCCACCATGAGTCACAACATCCTGTAAAATGGAATGCCACCTCTCGTTCACTTCTTCCAGTCAAGAAGACATGGATGAGACAGCAACTCCTTTTGCATCATGTATTTAAGAACCTTATTCAACTAACATGGAAAGGTAGGTGCCTCATTCATTCACATGCAGATATGATCCAGAGAGGACCTACTTTAGAAACTCAGAGGAAAACTCCTCACATAAGTTGGGATGCTGAGCTGAACCCATGGATATACTCCATCTTGTGAAGAGAAGTCAAGTCACAAAGGTGCTCACATTTAGCTGCAGCATCTATTGCTTTAAGTAAAATTCCATATTGTAACAGCTGGATAAGCCTCGAAGTAATGTTTCCTTGCAGTTTGATATTGGGTACAAAATCAAGAGAGAGAAACTCCAACTTCTCCTTCCTAAGATCTGTACAACATTCTACTTATCAGAAATTATCCTTGCCAGATGATGTGCTGGGTCCATTCAGCTTCTCAGTCTGCTTATCTCAATCTTCTGATCTGTTCCTTCTTCCAAGGCAGCAAAATCTGAAATAACTTGTTATATTTTAATTTTTAAAAAAAAATTATTATTGATGTCACAACATTTTCCCGTGTTTTAGCATGCTTTTTTAGCAAACATTCCACATTTTTAAGAACAATTTAGTGGGTAAACTGCTGTACTTTCAGCTACATTTCTTTTCTTGCCTTGTCTTGTTCATTGTTACTGTGCAAGATCCTTCAACCCTGCACATAGAATCACAAATGGTTGTGTGATGGCAAAGTGGAATATAGCAAAAGGTTTACAAAGTGATGTGTTACCACTTTGAGAATGGAGTTTTCTGATTTATCTAACTGAAGATTGCTGCTTGAATCATGAAGCTCTACAAAGACATGAAAAACAACCCCCTGCACCTTTCCAGATAGTCAAGCACATGCACACGGAGCAAGCATGGATTTCAAATTCACAATTCCCTTAGTCTTTTGAACAATTAGTTTGATAAATAAAACAGCTCTCTCAAAGGAGATTGAAGCTTAATACCATATCTAAGACATATTTTATCCAAGAGAACACTATTTGAAGTGCATTCATTGAGTAAAATTTTAAAAACCTGTCACATGGTTTTAATCTCACAAGTTTCTTTGAGTTACGTGAACCCACTAATTATCTCATATTCAGTCACAGTCTGTTTCCACCCTCAAAAGGTCTTCTGATTATATATTTTTACTGCAGCTATAGTGTTATCTTCAGATGTTTTGAGATTTTATATGACCAGACATTGCTGCTGTTGCTGAGCACATTTTTCCTAACACGGTAGATGATGATCCACGGAAAAAAAAGAAATACATATATTTTGGCAGAGTTAATTTATTGGACTTCAAATATTCTGTGATCTAAACTATTACTGTGATCTGAGTTTTTCTGGAGCAGTCCTACATAGCAGGAATATCTTTTATGTATGATGAAAAGACATATCAGAAAAGGTATGAGCTTCTCATGATGAACACTAGAAACACTCACAGGTTTTCTATCATTATGATGTGTTTTCCCATTATGGGGAAGTGATATATCACATTATTTAAAGTCCATATTAAGGGCAAGAATATGGACTGGCATAATAAAAATCAACTGCAAATTCTGTATGAAGATAATCTTTTGGCCTGTGCTCAGGTGCTCTACCAAGTGAAGCCTACTCCATCACGAGAGACACAGAACTGGCTCCTGTGTTTTTAACTTCCATATATTCATTTTGCCTCACATCTGAAAATACTGCAGGTCTCAGGTGGTGTAAAGTCCACTAACTGGAAGTATGAAATGAATAATATATACAATTGTAGCTAGAAAAAGAACAAATTTTGGAATATAGCTATTGTTTTTCAGATAGGACTTAGTTAGCTAGAATGGCATAAAATATCAATAATTATCTATTCTCTGTGATCATAACTATTCAGATTAAATAGTTTATGATCTGAGCATAATCTAGCAAGCAACTAATCTTCACTTTCTTGCAGGAAATATGTACACATTTGGCAATATGACATCCTTGTACTGCACAATAACCAGAGGGAGATATTTTTTTCTTTCGTGTGTATTTCTAGGAATGAGGATAGGAGGACACTAAAGTAAATAATTTTCTGGCCGGTTTCACTCACAATCTTCCATAGAATCTACTGATAGCTTGAAAAGAATTTAATAAAAAGTTGGAGAAGGAGGGATGGAATAGGATAAGAACCAAGGTGATGAGAAACCCTGAAAGATCAATCTAGTGACGTACACTGAGGTTCAACAGAATCTTTTGAATTAGATGACTCTCAAACTACTTCAGCTGAAGGTGGACTCTAGAGTGCAATTTGCAGTGGTACCAAATTGATAGAAATTGTTTTTCTATAAAGCACTGTGGTGTGTTAGCTTTGATTAATCAGAGGCAATTATCACAGCTAATGGAGCATAGCTACAAACACAGAGAAACCACAGTCATGGCAAAGTTCACAGGCCTCTGGCACCCAGACATATGAAGTTCCTCAGGAATGTGCTCCATAGGCAGACCAGTTTGTGCAGGCTATTGTAAGTATCTTTTCTAAGCACCACAGTTGTCCTGTGTTTGTTTCAATACTTGACGGACTTGGTCACAAGCACTTCCATACTTTGAAATTTTGAAATTACTATCAAGAATTGGAACAAGCTGCCCAGGGAAGTGGTTGAGTCACCATCCCTGGAGGCATTTTAAAGATATATAAATGTGATGCTTTAGTGGTAGATTTGGAGGTGTCAGATTAACAGTTGGATTTGATGATCTTAAGGGTCTTTTCCAACCTAAACAGTTCTGTGATTCTGTGATTGTGTGACAAGCTTTCTGTAAACATTCAAGCAACCAGATGTATAGGTTTCATAATGCACTTGGACCATTGCTAGGGTCCTAATCCAACTCATAGTTTTGGGGTAAACCAGTGCCAAATTGAATTAAAAATGAAATCTTTCAGACGGAAAAATTTCTGGTATTCCAGGGGACAGACTTCAGTGAACTATTTAATCCTTTTGGGCATGCTGCTTAAAAATATTTCAGGCTAAATACTGCTGGGTGAGAAGAAGTAGGTTGGAGTATTAGGGTCTACTGAGTTTACTTGCAATGGACTTCAGTTTTTGCTGTCCCTGTCTTGGGGAGAAGCAATCTCTTCAACCACTTCAGCTAATTTCACATTGTAACTGTGGTACATGGAATCAAGGTCTTTCCCTCCCTGTGCCTAACTTAGAGATGCTTGCAACTGAACTGAACTCATTGATGGTCTCTATAAATACAACAAGTTATGGTTGTGGCAAGTCAGTGAATTTATGCAGCTAGCTCTGCAATGGGAGTTGTGATATCTGACAAAAACTCAGTGATCAAATGGAGGCAGCAAATTCTTAAAACTCCTTGCTTGGTCTGACTGTCAGCCAGACTCTACATTAGCTATTTCAAGGCCAAAAGGGTGACCTAAATTCTTATTGCCTGTGTTCAAGAGAACTATTACATCACTTGAAATGCAGGCTGACAAAGTTCCCCTGAGCTGTGCTTGCAACCATTCTCTGCATGTTCAAAACCAGCCACTGAAATTTAGGACTTAATGTAATCACTGTTCTTTGGAAGCATTATTGTCTGTATTTCATCTTTTCCCAGGTCACATTATAAACATTTAATTTCATGGGCAGTAGCAGTGAAATTTTGTTATAGAATTTTACCATATATTACAGTCAGACCCTCCAAAAACAAATAAAGAGTAATTGTTTCCTTATAACAGCTGTTACAGCAACTCACCTTGAAGACCCATTTCTTTCTTTTCCCAAGTGCTGTTGGAAATAATCCAAATATACTGGAAATTATGCTTTCAATTTTGCAGTGAGGAAATGGGGGCATAGAATATAACTCAGAGAATACTTTCAGAGCTGCAGAACTGATCCCTGGTTTACATGGCTGTCACACTACAATGCAGAATCCTCAGAGAGGATCCTGTGTACCCTGTGCTCACCATGGGGTGGTGTGAGCTCCTCCAAATGGTGACAATTACAGCAGCTGCTTAGAGGAAATACCTGTCCTGGAGGGTAAACCTCAAACTCTGAGCATCAAGGTAAGTTGCTGTCAACCACAGGGAGGAAGCCCTGCTCAACACTGAGCACCTGCTTAAGAGCAGCCAATGTCACATGGTGATGCCACTGCTTGCCTTGTGCATGGTAGAAGTAGGGAAAGGGGAGGGGATGGTACAACTTCACTCCCTCTCACTCCCCCCAGTGCTTCATCTCTAAAATGAGGAGTTGGAATTAGGTTAGGGATTCCAACGTTCTTGCCTGTGATCCTGCCCTTCCATCTGTCCAGCAGCAGACCACAAACCAATCTGCCCTTTCCTTTACAGAGAAGGCTTCATGAGAGAAGCCTCATACATTCCAGCTCTGCTAGGGCAGACAGTGAGACAGGGATTTTAAGGCAAAATGAGTAGAACAATTTTTGTTTTTATTTGTTTTCCATGTTATGATATTGCTCTAAGGCTAATCTCTATTGTATTATGAATTGTACGTTCTTGTGGCAGTGATGGCCAAGAGAATGTTGACTGTCACAGTAAACTGTGCAAAATGAAGTAGCATTAAGGAGCTGCTGAGTAGAAAGATGTAGAGGTTTCATTTCTTATTGAAAGGTATGGCCATCTCTGTAGAAAATTGATTCCTTCAACAGCCAAATCTACAAAATAGCATTAGGAATACAGAAAAAAAATATCCTCCTTTAAAAGCAAAAGCAGCAGAATGTAGTTATTTTGTCAGGTTTGCAAGTTTCATTTTTCTTTTAAAAAGCAGTTGTAAATAAGCATATTTTTAAAACTGCAGAGAATGCAAAAAGGAGAAAAATTTGGGATCCAAAAAAACCCTGGGGTCTGGCTCAGCCTGCCACATTAGCTATGGCTTAGCAATGTGCATTATGCAAATACAGAAAACTGCCTTTTAAAACCTGATTAAAGACCTAACCTAGAGATTAAGTAGGGCCATCTTAATATTGTGCATGAGAAGAATGTCCTGTGTTGGGGACTAAGATAGCGAGGAATAGGAGAAAATACTTTGGGTTTAATTTTCTAATGTTAATTCCAAAAATAAATAGATTAGTGTGAAAAAATAAAGAAAAATGAAATTCAGAACTGATGACCTGTACAGTCTTTACTTTAAGAACAATTGTACCTTAACTGCAGTTCTCTAAGTAGCAGGTAAAGATATTGTGCAAAATTTCAATGACACATGACAAACCTTTAAGTTTTTTCTATCTACCTTCTTCAAACCAAAATTTTATCTGTAAGGAAGCTTTAGTATTTCTTTCTAAATAGGGAGACAAAGCATTTTCTAGTTTTTTTTTTTTTTAAGTATTACATTTCATTCCAGTTATCTTCTACAAGAAAAAGAAGGAAGTACATTTATAGTATGATGAGTTAAGAAAATGCAGACAATATGAAAATATAGGTGCTCAATATTAGAAGATTATTTTTACAAGTAGCTTTTTCAACTTTAGAAAACTTCTTGATGCTGTTGTATTGCTCCATATGTGATGAAGGTTGAGAACTGTTTGGGAGGGAGTGCTGCTTGCAGCTCAGGCTGTTCAGATAGATACCCTCATTTGATTTGATTGTATAAGCTTTCGGATCTGAAACTAGGCCACTGATGTAAACAGTTGATCAAATTAAAATACCTTCTTGGACAATAAGGAAACAAAGAAAATAGCTTTATCTGCTTATTATTTTTTTAAACATCCTTGTGCTAATAGAAAAAAAACACCAACAGAAAAAAGGAAATACAGGAAAGGCGAAGGTACCCCTGTGAAGGGAATTTTCTTATAATAAAAATGTTGTCAGCTAACAGAAGAATAGGACAGTTGAACCAGCTCTTTAAAAATCTATATGACACTGGTTACAGAGTGAAAGTGGATAAGCAACTTACACAGTGTAATTTGCTCTTTGAACATTAGTTTTACATTGAGGCAATGTCCATGATCACACTACAGACACTTTGGTTAGAATTACTGTGTTTGGGGATAGATCTTTTATAGCCTGATCACAAATAATCATGCTGCAGGTATATGTGTCTCCTAGTTTTGAAATAGGATCTTTACTGTTTGTTTCATATCACAGCTTTGAATATCTTGACTTAGTTTAACCCAGGGGGAAAAAAAAAAGCTGCAAGCCAAAAGGATCTAAATTCTCTGGGTTAAATCTGTTTAGGAATAGTATTGCACACAAAGGATTAAAGATTTCTGCTAAGTCTATATCCCTTTTCCTGTTCTGATCCCCCTTAACTTTGTCCTCTGTGACACCATTAGCAATACTGCAACCCAAAAAGATTTCGGTTTGATTTACTTCTAGAGTTTTAGGCAAGTAACTCTGTTATTGTACTCACAGCACATGCAATCCACACAGCTCAAATTAAAGCATAGAGCCTCATTCTGAATTTGTTGTGGGAAATTCTGAGAAAATGAGTCCAAGAAAAATAATTCAATTCTCCAGGTTTCTATGCTATGTTTTAAAGGTTTACAAGGTTAAGAAAAATTTACAGAATGAGATTCCAATGACAAGTCATTGGAAAGTGACTAAGGCAAATTTGAGCATTGATAACAAAGTAACCCACTGAGTGTCCCCTGTCAGGCACTGACAGCTGATGCATGTTCAGTATATGGTTAGTACTGCCAGTTCCATCAGAACTGTCTCCATAATGTCATTGCTCATAATATTGTATGCTGTCATTTTGGTCTGAGGCATGAACAATGGCTTTGTTCTGTGAGAAACAAATATTCCCTATGCTTTGTGTCTCCAGAAAAACAGGAGACACAGGTCAAAATCAGGATAGTCTAAATGAAAGCTGAAATAAATTGTCTAACATTTTATTTTACCAAGCTGCAAGATAAATAATGATTTGCCAATCTGCGTGTCATTACCCTCTTTTTTCTTCTGCTAATAATCATACTTGTGGCACTAAACAATTTATATAGCCAGTAATATATCAGCCCAGCAAACAAATATGAATCAGTGAACCAGATGAATACTCTGCCTGAAATGCCGTTCCTCCACAAAGTCAGCAGAGCATAACACATCAAAATAAAGGTCAGCGCAGCCCCAGTTTGAACATGGCTAGTCATCTTTGATGGGGTTTGACTCTGAGTCTCATTCATCAATGTTAGCCACTGAAATGATCTCTGTATTTCTAAATAGTTTCTAATTTGTTCCACTGCAGTCCTTAAAAAGGAAGACAGTAATTTCTCCCACTTTATTCACCATCTTTTGCTACCTCCAAATACAGTGTTCAAATTTGCTTTTTATCTTTCCACAAGCAGAGAGAACTTCATTAACATTACTACTGCTACTACTATGACTAATTGTTATTATTATTACTGTTACTACTATTTCTGAAATTTTTAGTCACTCTCAAATACACCACAACAGAGGTGTTGAAAATAACAGGAAATCTGCAAGACCACCACTCCCAAATATTAGTTCTTTGTTAATTAAAATCATTAGAAAATGTAAAAATTATGAGGTTTAGAAAGTTTATTTCCTCCATTTTTCTGGCAGACAACTAAGGAAAATGGGACTGAATATCTACAGTATGTGCTTTTAGCTCAAGGGCCAGTAAAACTGACAAAAAAGGGTAAGAGTAGGAAATGGCATGAGCAGAAGGAAAGAAAAAGACAATATAGATAAATAGATTTGGTAGGAAGCCAGCCTTCTTTTTCTAGTTCACAAAAAATGGAAGCTACCTTTAGCTAAAGATCTTTCTTCAGTGGATCTCAGGGCAAACAGGTGTTCACTCTGGTCCAATTTGTTTGATTAAATATTCATAGCACAGCTAAGAGCAAGATTCTCCTCTGGTTTAATCAATGGGAACATTGCCATTGTCTCCAACAGGAGTGCTTGTGGCGTAGTTTGCCTAAATGAATGCAATGTATATTCCTCTATGCAAAATGAATATTCACACACTTCAAGCCCATTTGAAGTTCTGTTTTCCATCCATTTGATGATTTAATTGCCTCCACATTGTTATCCAATGATATTTGAAATTCTGTATGGTATCTGACGCAACCAAAGCTCGTACATGTGTCACAGGACTTAACTGGAGCAGTGCTTCCTGGATTAGCAACAGCTGTCCAGGTTGTCTGCCCCAGGTCAGCTCAAATGACATTGGACAGCTAAATTTGGGCAAATGTTTCGCTTCAGATTTTCTGACCACAGACTTCCAACCTTCCTCTGCTGAGGGGGCTTGCTGCTCAAGTCACAAAAATTGGTGAGGAGTTCATTTTGTACACAAGGAAATGTGCAAGGCAGAGTACTGCTCTAAGCGCTTGGTGGTGGTGGATCCATCTCCTTTTATCACCGTTAGTAGCTCTTCCAAAGTGAACAGATTCTAGAGTTCAAGAGTGTCTTTTCTAGTCTTAAATGACAAAGCATTTGAACCACCTTATGGTGTGAAACCAGAACGGAAACACTTGCCCTCTTGACTTTCATTCTCTAACCCAAATTACCTTTCCTTTCTCTTGCAGGGCCCACATACTGGTCATTCAATTATGAAAGCATTTTGGCAATAGTGAGAGCTCTTTCTTTGATGTCTGTCAGCAGCAATAAGGACACATTCTTTGCTGGTGTAACTTGACATATGCCCAATGAAATCACCTAGTACATTATCTCATCACTTTTACCCTTGAACTGAAAGAAACAGAAAAAGAAAGAACCTTTGCCTTTAGTGGGTAGCTGAAGCAGATAATATCATTGGAAAGGAAATTAAACCTCTGGTTTTGCTCTTCTTGGAATTCTGTTTTTTCCTTAGCAGCTCAGCTTAAAGGAAAGAGCAGGTTGGTAAGCATCGCTTGCATAGTTTCGTAGAGTCAACAGCAACTAAAACATGAAATCATTGATTACCACAGAGTTAGTGTGAGTCTTTCTTCCCACCTGAATTATAATGTGGTTTGACAGTTAAAGACAGGTTCGTTGTCAAGTCTGAAATTCATGGTTGAATAAAGATTGAATATAAAACTGGAACATGTTTTCAACCATGTATAAAAGCAAACCTCTGAATCCCTACTCTGTGCTCTCAGAATCCTAAGAAAGGTCAGGAGCTGGAAAGAATATAGAGAGGTAGGGATTTGTTCAAGGAGCTGAATTTCGATAACTTGGCCTGACAGTGTAGCAGGATAAGGTAACAGTTTTCAAGTACTTCAACAGGATAAACATGAAAATATGTTAGGAATTATTAAGGCTGACAAAAATGATATCAAAATCACCATGCCTGACAGTAAGCAACAGTACTGCTTCCAGGGCATTTTGTACACAAACACCTTTATAAATCTTAGACAGTTACAGAAAATTGTAGAGTTATTTAAGGTCATTCAACACATCTATTAGTGTTGTTTGTGTTTTTTGTTTTTTGCTTTGTTTCTTTTTTTTTTTTGTTTTGTTTTGTTTTTTGGTTTTTTTTGTGACAATCAGGCCAGAATCAATGGAAAGTAGTCAAAAGAATTCCAGAAAATATTTTCCAAATATATATCTATTGTTCTGAGCAATAATCTTTACAGGGAAAGAGTACAAATCCCAGCATTGGAGGATATATTGAAAGCAATCTTGTGCTTATATTGGCATTGAAAACGTGATTTAATGTAGGGCTTATTTTCCCCTCCTGCACCTCAAATATCTATTATTTTAAATTCAACAAGAACTACCTTACACAATTCATGGAATTTACCTTGTAATAAGTGATACTTTGAGCAAGACTGTAAATATACTTCAGTTTTTACATCATCTGTCTTGATTTACTGCAGTGTCTCTGCAAACCTATGAAGAAATGCTTGTAATTCAAGGCTGCTCATTGTAATACATAACAAACATTTTGCTTTTCTGTCTTCAATGTGTGTAAAGTGGTTAATTAATAAGAACCCAAAATGAATCTTGGAATATTTTTGTGTATATTTAGTTACTTTTGTTAAGCTTGGCTTAAGTCCTGTAGGATCCAGTCTCAGGGTAACTTCAAGAATTTTTCCAAGGGCTGGCTTGTCTGCATGAGTACTAAAGTTTAATGTTCATGTCCAGTTTAAATATAGTTGCTTGGACTAGCCAGATAATCTAACAATTTTTAAGTAACAAACAATTTTTAGTTTCCTTTGTTAATGAACCTGTGACAGTTGTATTGTGGTCTGGCTAACTTACTGCAATATGAACACACTCTTTAGACTATAACATTTGGCCATAGATTATTTCCTTCTTGATACAAAAATATGACCAATTTGTGCAGAATATTATTGATCAAAATATTAGTTATTTGAATCTATTAGGGCATTTGAAAATTTGGAATTTAAAATCTTAGCTAATGCTGCTCTCCAATACCACAATGATGATCTCAGTGTGGTGATCTCAGCAGGGTGATGCACTTTCTGATTTACATAATTCCATATTTCCACCTGAATTATATCTGTAAAAATTTACTTACCTAGGGGGAGCTGTGCTGGAATTACTGAAGAAAAAAAGGTGTAACTAATATTTCTCATAAAAATGAATATATGACCAACAGCTCATAAAAGTGTCAAGTGGACAGTTGAATATTCTCTGCTGTATTGTTATATGAAGATTTTGGAAGTCATTCTGACCCTAGCTGACATTATTTTTTGCTTTGTTAATAATGGTTTCAGGCATAAACATTTATATTTACTTATTTGGAGAATCCATTTCATGACGTTTTTAGGTCTGCCATTTGCATGGTATAAAAGATTTCATTTCTAAACTAAGAAATTTTGTGGCTTTAAATATCTGATCTGATGTAGCTATAAGGAAATCTCCTTTGACTGAGACATGAGTCAATCCTTTAAGACTGCAAAGTTTAGTCTGATAAGAGACTAAGAATTCTTATATTGATGTCTGTGACTAGTGTTTTACATAATGGTTTGTTACCTGGGAAACTCCATTCCAGCTGCAGATACTTTTATTCACAGAATCATAGTACCAGGGAAGAGTTCAGAATGGAAAGGATCCTTAAAAATCATCTAATCTAACCCCTCTGTTGTGGACAGAGACATCTTTCACTCTATCAGGTTGCTCAAAAACTCCATCCCAACTGATCTTGAACATTTCCAGGGATGAGGAATCCCCAAGTTGTTTGGTAGCCTGATGCTGTGTCTCACCATTCTCATAACAAAATAATTCATCCTTATATCTAATCTAGAACTGTCCTCTTCTAGTTTAAGGTTGTTAGTCCTTGTCCTATTACTACAGTCCATGATAAAACATCTTTTCATCTTTCATATAAACTCTTGTATTTCATTTGTGTGGCAAGGTTTTGGCACTGGGTGGGCTGCAGGAATGAAAAACTGGTAGAAGCTTCCCCCATATCAGACAGAGCCAGTTCCAGACACCTCTAAGCTGGACTGCCACTGGCCAAGCCAAGCAAGTCAGTGAGAGCGGTAACACCTCTGGGATATATATTTAAGAAGAAGGGAAAATCTTCCCAACAGCAGCTGGATGAGAGGGGTGAGAATATGTGAGAGAAGCAGCTCTGCAGACGCCAAGGCCAGTGAAGGAGGGGGAGGAGGTGCTCCAGGCACTCTGTCCTAAACTGCTGGGATTTCATGAGGGCAGAGTAGAGGGGCAGAATCCCCACCTTCGACCTACTGGTCGCCCTGGTTTTGATGGAGCTCAGGATACTGTTGGCTTTCTGTGCTGCAAGTGCCAGTTTGTATTTAATATTTCATCTCAGTATCTGTGAGACCAGGACTGAGGATCTTCTGGGGCAGCCCTTAAAAGGAGCCCATCAGGCTGTTAATTTCTTGGAGGTCCTTACTGAGGATTTCCACCTACCATTGTGTCACTGTGCTTCTTTGGGCTTGTTGAGATGGCTCATTCTTGGCTTGATGGCTCCGGTGGTGGCCCTGAAAGTACTTGGAGAAATGTATTGTTTGGGCTTTCCCCACCCTCCCCATTGTCTTTTTGTGCTCTTTTGTGAATGTACAGATGAGCTTTTTTCATCTAACAATCTCAGATTATACCATGAGTATCCCCATAAGGGTGTTTTTGTCTAGTCACTTGGGCGGACAACAGAAAGAAGGAGGAAAGGACTGGGCATTGTCCGGAGAAGCAGAGACCTAAGGTTTAATTTTTCTTTCCTCTGTGATCTTGGAATAGTGAATTAGTCTTCAATGATCAGTGTTCTTAGTTTCTAAAAGGAATATGAGAAAATTGGAATTCCAGGCTGCTTCTCAAAATAAGCACATAAAAATCTGGATGATAACCAATACCAGAACAATGGAGTTAAGATAAATTCCAACAGTCAAATTCCAACTGGTTAAGTCAAGATCAAGTTCCAACACCAAATTCTCTGAAGATTGTTATTGATATTGTGATAGCCTGCAGAATTTAATATTTTTTTTGTACTTGTTAGTCTTTTTTTAGTATTTTTAGCTAACAAGGTGTTTTAGCTATGTTTCAGGCAACTCTTCATCGCAAGAGAGAAACACACTCAATAATAACAAAAATATTGTCTTTTCCTCTAACATGCCTTGCAATTATAAATGTTTTCTCCTTCTTACAAAGTACAAAGTTCTGTGAGCTAAAAGCATACAGCACAAAGAGTCAAGGGACCTGCAAGATACTATTAATTGAGGTGTATAACCTCACTCTTCCTTTGTCCACTTTTTTCCTTAAATAACAAGCTTGCCTTACAAGGAAATGAAAAAAGATGCTACAGCTAACCCCAACAACACATCTTGTTCTGTAGCTAAATTACTCAACATCAATCATTTAACATCCTACTGGTGAATTCAGTCTAGGTATAATTGTGGTTTTTCACTTGCTTTCAGTTAAAGAGAATTCTATTGTTTGGTTAATACACTTGAGAAAAACACTGACCACTCTAAATAAAAGGACCCCAAACAACTCTCCTCTATTCAAATCTGTTATGAAGCAACATATTGTCTGGACATAAATAACTATCTACAATTATTTACCACTGAAGATGTATTTCTCAGTACATGTACTAAAGCCTGTAAAATGTAATTTACCTAGAAATTGCACAGAAGTATTTAATTTCAAGTGATTCTTTGTTCTTGCTTGCCCCACAGAAGGGACTGCTGTTAGTTTCAAACATGCTTTTTCTTCATGAAAAACGTTGAAGCCATTTTATAATTTATTAGCAACTTCAATTATTTTTTTTTTTTAAATTTGAGTTTGATTAGAATGCTGGTATCTAGTTTACAGTTTTAAGAAATGAAAATATTCTCTTTGCTGTAATCAAAGGCAAGCTATGGCCAAACTTCCTCAATCACTTTTTCAGCAGTAGACTTCTAAAGATGCATTGTTAAAAAGAGAAGGGGAAGGAAAATGGAGAAAAATATTTCTTCTGTGTAGCTTGCAGCTTTTAATGCTCTGTGTTTAGAGTTTTGGCAAGAAAGACAGTGTTATAGGCTCTGGGGGATATTTTTACAGTCCATGTGTGCATTTGTTCATTAAAGATGAAACTGAGGTAACCAGCTCAGTTTTGAGACTCCAAATAGCATATCATCAGATGTACTAAATTTGAATGAGTAAACCAGTTGAAAAACACTTTGAGGAGACTTCAATTATATATATTTTCAATTGTAAAGTCTCCATCCCACCTCCTTATGCCTTAATAATTTCTAGTTTTTTACTCTTCTTATATCTGTAACTTGCTGTAGTTCTGTGCTTCTTACAAAGTGCTAAAGTCCTCTGTTCCCAGCACCTTTAGCCAAAACAAGGCTGTCTGAATATAGATTCAAGGACATATTTGTTGCCCTAGAGCCCAAAAATATGTAAACTACTGTGGCGTGGGGAAATTGCGCCTGGGGTGGTTAACATCATCACCTGAGGGTGTGATTGGAGAATTAAGTGCCAATATGCTAATGGGACAGAACTTGTAAGAGGCGAAGAACTCGTGACCTATCGTCCATTTTGGGTGTAGTCCCCAACGGGGGGTTTTGCTTGCCCGAATGTACCTTCAAGGCCTTTGCAGGCCTTGAATAAATCTGTCTGCTTTTTATACTCCTAATTTGCCTTGGCCTCTGTTTCAGGTAGCCTGTCTTTTAGGCATCAATCCTGGCAAGTATATACATGAATGTTAGTTGTAACAGGATTGTTAAAGTTCCACATTGAGGAGATACTGTTTAACCCCAAAGTTACCATCAGCTGTAGTTAGCTTTTATCACAAACAGGAGAGGTTTTTACCTGCTTCTTGTACAAACATACCAGCTAGCTGTAGCAATGGGCCAAAGCCCCTCTTTCCTGCCTGCCTACCTCTTTATTGGACTTTATTGGACACGCTTCTCTGAAAATTAAGCTGTTTTAAAATTAGACTTAAACTGAGAGAGGGTAGGTTTTGATTGGATATGAGGGAGATTTTTACTGTGAGAGTGGTGAGGCACTGGAATAGGGTGCCAGAGAAGCTGGGAAGTCCCATCCCTGGAATTGTTCACAGCCAAGTTGGATGGTCCAGTGGAAGGTACCTGCAGCCATGGCAGGGGGTTTGGAACCAGATGATCTTTAACACCCATTCCAATGCAAGCCATTCAGTGATTCTATGATAATACAAATTGAAGTAGCATCAGATACCCAAAGAAAATTCTTTTATCCCCTTAAATGCATGCTGCCTCTCTGGAAGGCATCTTTAGGTGCTACTTGTGGAGAGTCATTTATATCTTTCTGTGTTATAGAGGAGGGAATAGAGGAGATTAGGAATAGGTAAATCTATAATCCTGTGTCTTGGTATCAGCTAACATTAATTACAAGGCTGCTTTTGTAAGCCATTCTACTGAGACGTTTTATCACTTTGAAGCTAAATGAAACATTCCACACATTTTTTTGAGCCAGTTAAGATAAAATAAATATCTAAGTCTATCACTATCCAGCTCAGGACACTTCCATCTCAGCTAAACTCTGAATGTTATCACTGAAAATTTATTCTTCTTTGGGTTACATATTCCTAATTGATTTTACTGTATTTCACATCTACACATTTTTCAGTTCTTTTCAAGCTTCCTCATTTTCTTTTCCTATTACCCCTTTATTCATCAGGTCTCTTTGTATTCCCACATATATAGTTCAGAGTTGTAAAGACACTTTTCTCCAGATCTTTGTAATTCCGTTATCATGTAGTCCAATGACAGTGAGAGATCTTGTTATTACAGTTTCATACTGCTCATTCACATGAGACTAATTTCTTCTCTCATGGACTCTTCAAACAGTCCATCAACAATCCTGTGTCTTTATATTTATATCAAATGTTGAGGATTTGTTATAAACAAGAATTAAAATCTCAAAGTGTTCATTACAAAGATAATTTTGTGAAAGTTGTACTCAGACTTTAAGATAGTATGTAACCTCAAATGACACAACCGGCAGAATTCAAAACTGGTTTTATTTTGGGTAAAGCTCTTCTGAGCTAAATTGAGTTGAACCTGTTTATTCAGGAACTGAATCTAATCTGAAGTTGAAATGTGAACATGAAAATGCATCAGATAAGGCACTGCTGTCCTGTTAACGAAGTTTGATGGCAACAGTTCATTTAATGTTCTAGATACACACCACAGACATTGCCAAAGGCAAATCTAATTAGCTGTGTGAAGAATTCCTATAGATCTGTTCTCACTTAGAGAAATGTAATAAATGAGAGTAGATCTATGTCAATTTGCTATATTAACTTTTAAGCTGCCTTCAGAATGATGCATTCAGAAGTAAAAAAATCCAATGGCTGTGGATGTCTGCAGAATAATAAATGCCTCATTTTCTGTACCAGATCATTACTGAGATCTTTATTAACTATGCTGTATATTTGAATTGAGTTATGTTCTGTGTATTTTATGCATATTTAAGTCTGAAAAATACAAAAAAGAAAAGAGACATATAAGCTTTGTAGACACCACACAGTCATTTGGTCATATCTGATTACCCTATGCAATTAATTAAAATTAAATACTGGCTCATATTCATCACTTATCAGAAGTTTATTTGAATAACAAAGGGGATAAAATGCAAAACTGCATCATGAAACAGAATGGACATTCAGTTTGGCAAATACAAATATTCATTGGGGCCATATTAGGTCATGGCTACTTGAAGGGTATTTAAAATGCGTAAGAATTGAAATGAATTGTAAAGTATTTTTGGAAGCTGATGTTACAAATTAAGACAATGATTCTAAATAAACAAAGCCACAATTTCCACAGATCTTAATGTAAAACTTAAGCTTTAGTCAATTTGAAATATTTTCTGGAGATAATATTTTTTAATGAATAAATATTTTCCAAATAGTTTTAAAAAAGCAGGCACACAACAGTGGCAGATCTTCATGAGATATGTGTGTGCGTGTGTGGGATGATTTAAAAAATGAATGGGATCACAACATTGCTTGAAGCATATCTCAGGCAGATTCAGGTTTTCAGAAGGTCAAAACATGAAGTATTCTGACCAAAAAAATAAATCCATACTGTAGAAATGGCTAGTGATTAAGTGTATATTGCACAGATGTTTACAAATATAGAAAAATAAAGCTTATGTCTTTGATGGTCTTGTATGTAATTTTATCTTCTATCTGCCTGAAAAATGATAGCTTTTGGGTTATAAATGTTGGGAATTTTATGGAAACAGAGAAATTACCACTGTGTTATTTGAGCTTCATGAATGTTCCCCTAAAGAAATACCATTTTTTTTATTTCATAGAATCATATAACGGCTTGGATTGGAAGACACCTTTAACATCACCAAGTTCCAATTCCCCTGCATGGTCAGGGAGGCCATGATCAGGTTGTTCAGAGCCCCATCCTGACCTTGAACACTTCCAGGGACAGGGAAGTGTTCTGTACTTCTCTGGCCAACCTGTTCCATTGCCTCATCGCCCTCTGAGTAAGAATTTCTCCCTCATATTTTATCTAATCTAATCTAAATCATGGAATAGGCTGACCATTGGTCCTTGTCGTGTCACTATGTGACCGTATAAAAAGTCCCTCTCCCTCCTTTTTATAAGCCCCCTTTACGTACTAAAAAGCCTCAGTGAGGTATCCCCAGTAGATATAAAGATAAGTGGTAAAATATATTGGTAAAACCAGGCAATTTCAGTGTCTCTCTGTCTCTACAGATTTGTATGCATGTACACATCTGTCTGTGTATCTATCCATCTACCTGTCTATCTGTCTATCTACCTGTATCTTGTTTCATTACAGGCACCTCAGGAAGAGTTATGCCTAGTTATTTCCTTGTCCAAAATAAAGCAGAAGATTGGCTGTTTATGTTCCCTTGTGCAGTTTTTAGTAGCAGGAAAAGATCTGTTTCTGCAAACTGTGTCCACAGTAGTCCAGGCTTGAAATTACCTTTTTGTATTTGGCTGGTATAACTCTCTAATTAAAATGGAATCTTTTCTCCTCTAAAATGGTCTGAGCTGACTCCTCCACTCCGTTTACTAGACAGAGTACCCTTTCTTCCACCTCAGCTGGAATCACTAAATGTCTTTTGACTTATTTATTATACACAGATGCCACTTGTTCATAGGGTTCCATTGCTCTGCAAAACTGTAGGTGTGTAGGTATTTACTGCTCCTTTTCATTAAAGATTCTTAAATAAAATTACTAGTTTTATGGATGTATTTCTTCCTTGAAATGCTTTGCATTCCAGGTGTACTGCTTCCGCAGTACCTTTGTTGTATCTCAGTAGAATGTTTCATATCTCTGAATTGCGTGTTTGTGTGCACAAATTTTCTCAGCATTTCTAATTTTCTCAAAAGCAATGGTATTTTGAATTATACGCATTTAAAAACAGGGATTTATAAACATCTTATTATACATAGGCATTCATCTGTCTTTGTATGCTTAAACAACACAACAATGAAATTATGAAAGGAGGCATTTGTAACACAACTCTGCCTTCTGCTAGAGAAAAAAGAGCAGTTTTCATATGAGAAATAGCACACTATTACAATTATTTGATTTATTGGCTGCTTTGTCTTAAACCTTTCTTCCATGATAACAAAAGTAAATGAGTTTATGGTTACTTGAATAAATTAATCTGCTTTAATTACTTGAAATAAAATAATAACAGTGATTTGCACCAAATAACACTGCAGGCACTAGGTGCCAATTTAATTGTGGTTAAGAAATTAATGTTGTGTATGAACTGTGGGAAAAACTATATTTGAGAATTTAGTTTTCTCAATCCAGTTGTTTCAGGAACACACGCACACACACGCACACGTGCACACACGCACACATGTGATCCTCTTAGACATCAATAAATTTAAATTAAATGTTTTTCTTATTGATTTCCTGCTGACTTTTAGTTTCTGCTAATCCCAAATGAAATGTCAAAATATAGCTAATATCCTCTGTAGTTTGATCTAATGTCAAATAATCAAAGTTTAAAGATTGTTATAAAAATGTGGTTTTATTTAAATCTTAGCACTCAAAGGTATTTAACAAAGCACTGAAAAGGCCTTCACATGCTGCCACAGACATTATGGTTATCTAGGGTTTCTGTATAAAATGTCAGTAGATTAAAATTTTTTTTGTAATTTAGAAACATTCTAATTTTTAAATTACAACAATGTTGTTCATGGGAATGATTTAATAGTTTATTTTTCCATGAAGTTACAATTCACATATTATGAAGAATTAACTGAAATGGTATATTGAAGTAGATGAGTAATTTTATAGAGGAAATTTAGAGCCCATATTATTATTTGGGGGAGTTGTATTATTTTTCCCATATATTTTGACCTTTTTAAATGCCCAAAATGTTACTTATGAGCAAATGAAAATTAAAACACTAAATAAATCTAGTGAAGCTTTTCTGGTCTATGATGTATGAAAAAGATTGGAAGAAATAGGCTTATTAGATACATTTTATGGTTCTAGAAAAAATCTCAAGTGAGGTGGTTTTTGAAATAACGAGTAAAATGCAAGAAGTAATTGGGGAATAAGTTGTACATATTTTTACATAGTTGACAAAGCTAGGGAAGAAGTTCTGTCTTTTAAATGCATTACTTAATATCAAAATGTGGGATATAAAATATCTTCAGTTTTTGAGAGAATGTTCCTTGTAAAAAAAAGACCCAGGGACCAGACTTTCACCAGGATGCTCAGGTTTCTCCCTGCTTTCTTCCTTGAGGAAAATGTCTACAGATTTGCTGTTTGGACATCCTTTTCACATGGGCATAAAAAGAAAGCAGAAAGCCCTGGAAACACTTGCTGGTGATTTCTGAGTCTCTACAGAGTGACTGGAGCAGTTGCAGAAATGTCCAGAAATTCCTGATGTTTCACTGTTGAGGATGTGTTAGTGCTGTTGTGTGGAGAGACCCAGGGAATGCGCAGCTAATCCAACGCATATAGGATGTGTTGACCTTTCTGAGCACGAGGATGTTGAAGGTATTGGTTGAAGGCTTCCACAGTGCCTTGGTCTTTTCCTTTTTTCTCAAACAGGTTGTTTCCTTTCTTAGAAGAACTTTCTTAGTACTTTTGTGAAAATGATTTTTTTCAACATCTTGAAACTTTATGCATAAGGAAGTCCTTCGGTGATATTTGTTGGCTATTCATTTCCCTCTTAGACTAAGGAATAAAAAAGAAAGGATAATAAAATAATTGCACAAAACAAAACCAAAACACAGAAAAATCCTGTAAAGAACTCCTTGTACCCACAGTGGTTTTAAATGTTAAAAAGAATCTCAATCCAAAATTTTTATGTCCTCTTCAAAACTTTTGATTATTGATTTTAATATAAAATATTATTCTAATGAGGATTATTTTGAAATAATTTTCCACATAATCTTTAAAGTAGAAACCAAGTTTGCACTAAAACTCCATGTATAATAATGCTTAACTAATGACAAAAAGCACTTACTTTTGATTAACCCACCTTCTGCAGCTGAGAGGTAGATAGGCATGGTTTAGCCAACTGTAGTGTAGAAAACTATGGCATCAAGCAGTTGAGTAAAAATATCAATGGTTAGCTTCAAATTTGTGCTAACACTGGAAATGAAGGACAAAGTTATATCTGTACTAACAAACAAAGTCAGACATGAAATTGAGTACCAGGCTGACATACTTTTGCTTGCCCCAACATTAGTGGGATTTCTTGTTTAAATTTTTGGAGCCCTTGGTAGGGAAATACTTAACCTGTTGCATTGTTACTTTTAGTTATTAAAAAAAAAAAAGTTATTATTATTATACCTAGTTTTTTCTTTTAGTAAAATGATATCTGCCTCATCTAATGATTTTTCAAAGTCTCTACCTGTAACAAGTTAAGCTATAAACAAGCTTATATGCATTTCTAGTCTGAAGATGAAACCCTTAAGGTGCAACACTCCCACACTTCACAGAAAGTGGATGTGAAGTTGAAGGAATCAAAAATTAAAAAAATGTGTTCAGGAGGCAAGGATTAGATAGTTTCTGCATATTCATCATGGTTGGTGAATTGTTCTCCTAAGACCTGATGTGTTATTTCAAGTGCTGACTTAACTAAAAAATGCGATTATATATATCACACTTTTATTTTAGTGATTGTGCTGAGAAATAGTGAGGCTAGTTAAAATTCTACTACACCTCACAGCAAAGAAATAGCTTTAGTATACTCAGTACTCCCACTTCCTACAATAAATGGATTAAAAACATTCAGAAGCAGTAAATTAGTCACACAGTCACTTGATATTGCTAAAGTATATTATTAATTTCAGAAAAACAATTTTCAAAATTAAACACTAGATAAACTCTTGTTTATCCTGATTTTATATCAATAGAAAAAGGAAGCTAGTAGACAATTTAGTAATAGCTACTCCTTAATTTAGAAAAAAGGTTCAAGTCTTGTACCAAAGAGCTAACCTTGTGCGAACAGATGAGTTAAAATGGAGACACACACATTTTGAGCACTTTCTTTAAGAATATATGATTTTCTTTTCAGTAACAAATCAGATGTTACCTGTCTGAAAGCATTATAAATATGCAATAATTTGCAGTAATCTGCTCTGCCTACTTTAATGCTCACTTACTGCACCATTCTGACAAACCTTAAAGTTGGCTGTCTTTCCAGGTTGGAATTTAGCACAGTAGAAAAATAACTTTTTGTGATCATTACGTTCTGAAACATCAGAATTACATCCTTGCAACTGGTTATAAAGTCAGCCTATTTGATTTTCTTCCAGGTTCATGATTAATAGATTTTTGGTCAGTTTTTGAAAACTGGACAATATAGGGTTACTATTCCTTTTCAGGTTCCTCTATGGCCTCTGGGTTCTGTATCTTATTTAAAGGTTATTTAACAAAATCGATTGCACAGAAGATGGACTATGGTAATCCTTTGATTCTGAAATGAAAATAGCAGTGCCAAATTTTTGTGCTGTAAAGGAGCCTACAGCATGCTGAGAGAACACTCAACAGAAAGCACTTGGCCTTTGAGCAGGGTTGAACCTTCTTTCCTTTCTGCATATGAATCACTACAGTTTTATTTAGGATTATTTATGAATCATTCAATGAATATCACTTCTTAGGGATCTTTCAGATCTAGTGAGATTTGCAGCCCCTGCTGTTCAGTAACAGAAGTCAGGGAAGAAAGGCTGTGGCTGACTGAGTAGCATAAGGCTACCTATCTTGCCCTAAGTGATATTTCCAAGGTAGTGAAGACTGTGGTGAGGAAAACCTCAATTCATCTCAGCTATTTCTCTCTCCTCAGACCAGGTCCTTTCTTTCTATTACCAGGGTTAATGCAACAGTAATTACCTGAGGGATGATTGTGTTGATGCATATATCTTCAAGGCTCTTTTCCCCTCTGTTCTTCATATCTGTCCAAAAGACTGAGAATGGCCAGACCAGTTCAACTCAACTATGTTGAGATGGAAAGACTAATGTTTGCTGGCTACTGGATGCATGCTCTTAAGAGTGCCATCCTCTAATATCTCAGTATCAAACATATATGGCTCCACCAAGCACTTCACTTGGTCTTGGTAGGTTTCCATTAACAAACCCTGAATGCCTTCACTTTTCAACACTTTCACTCTTTCCCCTCTTACTCATGCTTTTCTTGCCACCCTCCCTGATGTATACATGCACATTCTTAACAACATCCCAGCATTTTGACTGAGGCAGTTTTAAATTTATCTGGACCTGAATAGTGACAGCAATTTCAAGTAAGACAAACAGAGAGGAAAGTATGCATCAAGAAAGACACTCCTGAATCACTTAAGGTTTTCAACAGATGTGAAAATGGACAGAAAAATGAAGCATGAAATTTGATGTTATTGAGTGGAAGGAAATATTTTGGTTTTATTGTCAGTTCCTCATGCTACTTAGCAGAAGATGAAGAGGTCTAAAAATAAACTGATGTATTATACAGAAAATGTGTAAAAAACAATGACATCAAGCATCAAGCTTGTTCTAGCAAAATAAATAAATAAATAAGGCCATTAAAGAAGATGGGTGCATTCATCAGAAAACCTCTGACATTAACTTTTATGAACCAGTTAAAATTCTCACTGCAGCTCCAGATTTGCATGTGAACTATGACCAATCATTCACTCTGAAAACAATATGAGCTAAATTTACAATTTAGCTTGTTGTCTGGATGGCTCAACACAAATGAATCAGACAATATGCAATAAATTTCATGGACTGTTAAGTTTTAGCTCTGGTGATGTAAATCACAGGTGGGATCATATCACAGAGAGAGTGCTGATGGGTTAAAGAAGCAGTAAAGTAGACAGCCAGACCTTGTTTTGAGTAGCCAGGGTCACTACAGCAAAAAACACAATAGAGACATAAAGAATTGTGGAAAAAAGAAAAGCCTATTGCCTTAAAGAAACTTGTGTAAATAACAGCCATGAAATCACTTCTTTAACCCAATGGGAGAGAGACTGCAAAGCTTCATCAGTGAGCTCTGTTCAGTGATCGAAAATGCTTAGAGAAAATTTTTACAGTAACCGTCCACAAATATAGCTATTATGATTTCTTTCAAGCTCAACCAGTTCTGTCAACTGAAAACAGAAGTATTTTATTCTCTGGCCTTAAAACAATTATGGATTTTGATTTCATGGCAATATTTGCTCTGTATTTTTCTCATGATCAGATAAGGCTTATCATAAAGCAAAATAGCCTTAGAATTCCACTTTACAAAATGAAATTCTTATGATGAGTCCCCTGTTTGCTTATCTTGACACAAGATTCTGAATGCACATTCCACAGTAGTTTTTGTGTTTCCAGTTGGCTACTAATTCTGGGGATATAGTTTCTGTGAATTCGATTATGACTTTTCTTCTTACCGTAATTTTTCTATACATGTGTGCATGAAGTATCCATCCTAATTTCTTGCTTTGGATTTATTCAGTTTTCTTTCCACTTTAGATTTGTCTTGTAGAAAGTATGTGTTTATGGAAGAGTCTATCCTTGACACATTTCTTTTTAGATGTTTAAAATAAAGGAAATATCATTATCACAAACACCATATAGAGAGCCTTTGCTCATAGTGCCTTCTAAATATCCACTTCAGGCAAAGAATGTAAGGGATTTGATAATTTTTTTTTTTTTGGTGGGGGGGTTGGTGGTGTGTGAGGCAGTGATGATGGTGGTTTGGATTTATTTTCTGTTTTAAGGTCACCAGATCAGTATTATGCAGTACTGAGCTGGGAAACTAAGGAAAACCTTCCCTCAGGAGTTTTTCAATAATTTTGATTAGTGAAAAAGTATGCTTCAGTATTTCTGGTTCCAGGTTGGCATAAACTAGTAGAGACTAGTAAAATTCTACACTTTACATGAGTAATTTTGACCTGTAATGAAGAATATTTTTGTTTCAAATTCTTGGTGTGGGGCATATGTAATTCTTAATCTACTTAGGCTACACTGTAAGATTGGTTGTACAGAACTGAAAGATTACTGCTCTGTATGATGAAGCTTTTGAGAGGGAGAGAATTCATTTGCATCTAATTAGTGACACAAGACTTGTGGAGACCAGTCGTGAAAGGCTGGTGGCAGGCTTCAAAAGCTTCACATTCACCCAGACCTTGCAAAGAAAGGGTGGCTCTTAGAATATGAAGGTGGTTGTGAAATACCTTGACCCAAAGGTTAAATTTTGGTCTTTTCCTGTTTATCTCTGAGGAAAGCAACTTCCTTTCACATGGAGGACTAATGACCCCATAAGCACATTAAAAACAAAGTACAACAATGGAAAGAACTGACTCAAAATGATAACTAAGTTCCAGAAGGATATCAAGCCCACTGATAATTACACTGGACCAATAGTTGTTATGAAAAATGTTCAAACATATCAGAATGAATGAATAAAACTAATTTTAGGGAACAAAACCTTAGAAAAATCATAAGAACAATGAAAGGAAATAGGAAGGGAAAGGGCATAAAAAGAAAGTAAAAAGAGAGGACATGAAGAATGTATTTAAATATTTATACCCAAAGTCCTACAAAATCTCTTTGTTTTGTCACCCAGCAATAAATTCACTGACCACTATCTTTGTACAAAAACAAATCAGCAGCTGTGCTTCTTTGGCTATCATTAGAGAACTCCCTCTGATGTTCTCATTTAGCCTGCCTTGAGCAAATGTCTTATTAATAATCTTCTTTGTTTTTGTGGGTTGGTTCATTAAGTTCATGCATGCATAAAGTTGCTGTTACTGCAGATAATGTGCAAAGCATTTATAAATTTAGGCTTTTCAAACTCTTAAAACATTTATTAATTCAGGAAAATGTTACATGTTTCTAAAATCTTACTTCAACCAAGGCACTTAATTAATCTTTTGGTTTTTTTCTCTTTCACAACATGCATATAGACTTTCCAAATTTTCTGTTTGAAATGAATTCTGTGCTGTGAAGATATCTTTTGTAGCAAATGTCTCTCTCTGCTCTTTCCTCACCTATTTTTATTTGCACCATAATTCCTTGTGGATGGAAGGTAGAATACCAGGGTGCTGGGCATGGCTGTGCAAGTCCCTTCTTCCTTTGTCTAAACTGCATGCAGAAAATAGCTGTAAGTATATGTCCAAAGTTTTAAAATGCTTTTTTATTTTCTGCGCTGCAAAATGGAATCAAAATATTTTGTTTGTTTCTGAAATGTTCCATCTGACACAAAATAAACCACTAGTTTTCTAAGCTGTGGGGACATCCTAGGGAAGTGTTTTCAGTTCCTCCTACAGGGTCTGTCGCACTTCAGATAAATTGTTAGATATTTGCTAGTGCCTTAGCTGGAATCCATCAACAAGGCAAATGGCCTAACTTCCAGGCTGGAATAATTTTTGCAGGATGGCATAATGACTATTTAAGTATTTTTATACAGAGAGGAAACGTACAAGCAAAGACTGTGAAAGATCTGCATCAGAATAACGAAATAGCTAGAGATTAGGACATTCATGCAAGAAGTAAAGGGTCTAAGTTCAAATTTTGCTCCTGTATCAAGCAGAGGCTTTGAACTTTTTTTCCAAGTGAATTTCTGCTCAACAAACTATCCCATTTTTAGAACCGGGCTACTTGCTGTCCTTTCTATTGGCACCCCTCCATTTTCTATAAAGTTGTACATATATGTGTATGCTCACAGTGAGTGTGGAATTTTGTACAAGTCCAAGTAATCAGCCCTTTGCTGAGGCAATGATTACAAGAAATTGCGACCACATTTTTGCATGTTTTTTCTTTAAATGTAACTTTCAAAATATTTCCCTTGATAAAATTATTGTACAAATTCTACCTGAGTAGAAAAAAACAGTTTTCTGATACAGAGAATTAATTTTGGGCCAGTCTTAGTGTTCAAAACTGAATAAACAAAAGTGAAATCTCAGATGTAGTGGTAAGAGGTGTTCAGAAAAGAGTAATAGGCATGCTGTTATGAGGCAAGAAAAAAAATATATGAGGTAAAGAGAATCTGAGGGAGACCAAATTTAAACAACCCCTTCATACTACTGCTATAGCTGTACTATGCAGAACTTAGGAATTTATCCTGACTGTGTATGCATTTCAACAGAAGACAGTTATTATCAACTCACACTCTTAAATATATCTGCTCTGTTAATGTTAGCTGAACAAGAGACGGTTAATTTATTTCTGCCAGAAGAAATTTTTACTTCATTTTGTTCCTGGAAAATTAGGTCTGAGCTCTTCCTTAGCAACATATGAGAGGGACAGTAGCAGCAATCCCTCTCTCACATCGCCCACAGAAAGAGCATCAACATGTGATAGCTCATTTAATTCAGTATTTATATTATTCAATTATTATAATATTATTTTATTTGGTTCATAATATAATATTTCATGATTCAATTTTTATCATATTTAATTTTCCACTGTATTTTTAATGTAAGTCCAAAGAGACAGGATGACATAGTAATCCCTATATTGGACTGGAAATAACTAAATATAATATTTGAAATTTATGTAAATATACATAGCAGAGATTACCTTCAGACTTCACATTATTTTTCTGTCTTAGCAATTCATCCTATTGTGCCTTCCAAATGGGAATTTAACATACAGTTTCAACATTGTCTGAGTTACACAAAGATTTAAGTCACAGTGCTACTGATTTTAAATGCAATTTTAACTCCTAAATCACTTAAGTGATTTTGATAGAAGAGCTACCTTTTCCCTCCATGTATTTCTGAGTGGTATTTTACTAAAAAAGAAAAAAGAAAATTAATGGGGCTTGTAGTTAAAAAAAAAAAAATAAAGTCCTTCAACACCTGAACATTTGTATGGTAGTGCTGGATCTCATTATTTCAGCCATTCTTGCTATTTTCACTTTTCAATCCTCATGTTCATTTAATGCAGTAGGAGTATGAGAAAAAAAAAGAGTTGTGTTCTGATTTTCTAATTTACCAGTTCACCAGTGCAGACTTCATAGACTCACTGCCTTCAAAGTAGTGGAGAGGAATTCAATATATATTGTATCTTCTTTTACAAGGAATATAAATAGCATGAAAACTGTATTTTGGTGGTTTCTGATGCTTGAATTTCAAAATCCTGCACACTAGGCTAGATGGCATCAGTCCACACAAGTAACGTAGGTCCTTATGTACTGTTTCAGAAGAAATATATAGTATGGGAAGACTCCTTATGCATTTAAAACTAGGTAAAATGATTTTTACAAAGGGTATGAAGGAATGTGAGGCTATTGATAAGCAACTACAAAGCACCTTTGCAACAATCCAAGCTGGTTCTGCATAACTGTGTGGCCAGCTCAACTGAGTCATCTGTGTCTTTGTGCGTTTCTTTTTGGTTTTTTTTTTTGTTTTTTTTTTTT
>VZTX01002524.1:0-39326 GCA_013400915.1 Pardalotus punctatus | reverse complement strand
CTAAATGATTTTATGATTCTGTGATAACAGAGGTATGTGCCATCTCCACTTCATTCTGTCTCAGGAGAGAAAAGAGTCATCCTTGGTTGACCTCTGTCTTGCAACATTTTTTTTTGGTCCAGAGGTTTTATTTTCTGCCTGCACCTTTAGTTCTTCCAAAACAATGGAACTTCATAAAATAATGTTCTGTTTTCAGCATGGAATAAAGGATGCTTACCAGATTGAAGCATTTACTTTGAAAAAAAAAAGCAACCAAAATAAAAGCATCACATGGGAAAATTTTCCATTCTCTTCCAGAAATTTGGATGGCAGTGCTGGATCTCATTTTTTCAGCCATTTGGATTTTTTGCATCTTATTCACAAGATGATAATGGATATTGCTAGTGGTAAGCCTTTTCAAGTGACTGTTGCCTTCTGGGAAAGCTTTTGGCTTTCTGAAACAGTAAGGTGTAGATACCTGTAGAAGTTTGTGGTCAGAACACCCCAAGGGAACACACATCCGAGTACTGTGCTATAAAACTCTTCAGCAAGAAAATTCTTAAATGTACATTAGAAGTTCTTAATTATCTGCAGTGTCCTTGGCAATAATGACAATTAATTGTAAAGTTTTACTTCAGTTTTAATGAAAAGATAGATGCAAGAACAAGGCTGATATAATTAGAATAAGTATTTTCAGGGTGATAACAGAGTGGTAATAAGTGTATTTCCAAAAAGAGGAATACCATATGAAATAAGTGGAAACTCATTATTACTAATGGAGACAAGTGAGGTCTAATACATTGTGACATGATTTACCTAATGGAAGCTTCATTGCTTCAGTGACTTCAAATCAGATTTACCAGAAGCAGCAATATTACACTATAGCACAAAGTTAGCAAATACCAGATAATATTACCAAAATTTTTATATCTACATTGCTTTTTCTAATGAGTAAGGAAAGAAACAATGCCATTATTTTCAAAACACCATTTACAAATGGACAAAGTGCACACTTTCTTTTTGGTACCCCAAATAAGAACCACAGTGGCATCATCAGAAAAAATAAAGTAAACGGTACTTAGTTTATTTGCTTAGAAACTTGCTCTGACTTCAGGAAATTATTCCATTCATTCTAGTACCTACTAATTTCAGTAGCAGTGCCTTGTTTCAACAGATCAGGATGATTTAGTACTGCTTATTTAAATCTTCCCTTAGACCTCAATGCCCAATCTCTTAAGCCTCAAAAATATTTGTTTTAAAATTCTTCAGATACACCTTTTTTTTTTTTTCTCAATAACATCAGTTTCAATGATGGTTGCTGTAACAGAGGGTTAATGATAATATTGTGTTACTCTGCAGTTCACTGCTTTGGCCTTCCTTCTACTGGTTTATCTACCCTAAGACCATATTTTTACTCTGTAATAAAATGAAAAGCCACTATTATTGCTTAATGTAAGTACACTTTAAATTATTATTAGTAGTATACTTGGTAAGGTTAAATCATAAGGTCTTTGATGCTAACTTCAAAAATTACATCTCTGATTTAACTAGAATAAATGAGATGGTTGCTTCTCTCCAATTAAAAGCAAAAATGTATCTATAGTACTTGGCAATTATCTGTCACTTAACACCGTATTACAGCAACATTTATTGCATTCATTTTATTATAATTACAATTACCTTACATTTACTGAGCACCCAATCTTCAGAAAACTAAGCAGCCTGAAGAAATGAATCATGTTTTTTTTGAAACCTAAGAGAGGCTATGTACCAAACTGAAGGTGAAGTTCTGTTTGTAGAGAATTAGGGTGATATTGTCAGCAGCTATAACCATCCTCTAGGGCCTTGTTTGCAGAGGCAGAGTTACAGGTGCTTTCCAAAAAGTGAAGTGATTCCCTTTGGTTGATACCTGAATATTGGACTGTTAGCGTAGTGAAAAGACTGCATTTCCATTTCTCATCTCTTTTTAAGGCAGCGTTGACTGGAAAGAGAAAGGCAACTCCAGCTGGTTTTCCTCTTGCAGGGAGTGAAAGCAGCACAGCATGGATGAGGCACCAGGTGAGCTGAAAGTTTAAGAGAAAGGAAAAGGGTCACCTTGGAGTGAAGTCAGTGCTATTCTGACTAAACAGAACAATTTCTAAAATTATCACCTTTTAAAATTTTTTTGTGAGGTAAGTGGTTTTTCTTCTTCCTTCTTCTTTCCTGACTTGTCTGTATTCGTGTTCTCTCCATTTTGTCTTTAACCATTAGCAAAGTCATGCTTTGCTTGCACAAATACTCCCTGGAAAACAGATCTAAAATGTAAAAACCTGAATAAATTATTATAAGATTTAAAAAAAAAAAAATTAATGGGGCCTTTGATTGCACAATGTAGAGTTCATGCAGTGTTAGTTTCTTAACTTGGTAGGGAGAAAAAATTTAATGCAATCTAACTATCACTGTGTAAATTGTGAATATTTGCAATCTACAAAACAAGTGCTTCAGTTTTTTGGTTCTTAAAAAATCCTGTGAAAATTTCTAAGTCCTTATTCCCCAACACATTCAGAATAAAAGATAATTAGTATGAATTACTCCATTCCTGTTTGCAGTGGAAAGGCAATGTTTATGAAAGGTGAAATGACTGCTGTTTGTAGATGGAATACAGACAGAAGCAGTGAATACAAACTACTGAATGAGTGAGTAATATATTTAGAGCAAATAATTCAGAAAAGAGCTTTTCTGCTGTTCAAACAGAACAGTGGATCAATTTGTCTGTGTAAGGTCATTCTATTTTGTGAATAGTATACCTTCAAAACATTCAGAGCACTACACAGTAGACATTTTTAGTCTCACAAATATGTCCCTACTTTTTATTGTTGTAATTTACTCAACTTATCCTGATGTTTCATTAAGATCTCTGCCTATGCCATAGAAATCAAAGGAAATTTTGATTTTATGGGGCATAGGATCAAGGTTTAGCCACTCAACATGTCCTTGAGCCAAAACAAAACTTACAAGGAGGTTAACGTTGAGAGCATTGTTTTGATTGTGTAATGATGCCAACAGACACGACAGGAAAAGTCTTTGGGCTGCGCTGAAATGGAAAGTACACATATCTATTTTAAACTGCTAATACTTCATCTAACCTACTGTGCTGAACAGTCACAAAATGAACCTATGCCGTGACTGAATGGCTGTCCATAAAGCAAAAGCAAACAATAGACTGTTATTCCATTTCTATAATATAGTTATTTCTATGTTATTGAAGCAGTAATGAAAATCAGTATCTTAACACTGAAATGCTGCATTTTGGGAATCATTCTCAGATTTGTTGTTTCAAACTAGCATTTTCTGTGAAACAGTGACATGCAGTCTTTACAAAATTAAATTATTCAGCAAGACGATAAAATTTTGCTCCCTAAGTATACTTATACACCAGTACAGTAGGAAATGTGAAGTAAAGCCACAGTCTTCCAAAGGATTAAAGTACTGGGAGATAATCTTTAAATTAAAATCCTGTATAAGCATATTTACTGCATTGTCAGTAGTCTGCGGCTTGAGATGTCATAGCATTTTTTGGGGTCTGTTTTTAGCAGATGAATTTTCTTGGAGGGGTACAATCCTAGTAGAAAAGCTACAAGAGCATATTCCCTTAAATTCCAGGAAAAAGAAATATTAATATTATTCTAAAAAGTTTTTAAAATATGAGGATCTCCTAAACAATTTGAAGGTGTTCACAAAATAAATTTTCTTTTTAAAATGTATTTTCTTAATTTGTTATTGAGAAAACATGATTCTCATATTAAAATAAGTTTGGGTTAAACATTTGTTATAGAATATACCAATTTTAGGACTGACCTTGGAATATGTTGTTTTTTGTTTTTCTCCTACCTCATGCAGTAACTGAGGATATGGAGAGACTGTCCTTACAGAGCAGTGAATGTGATTCTCTGCCCTGCCACATTGCAAGGAATTAAAGAAAAAACCTGAATCTAGCTTTGGATTCAGGACTGAACAGTTAAATTTATTTTATCAATACCATGAGAAAAACACTCCATTATGGTGAGTCGATCTATATATTTACTGGTCACCTTGTACTAAATGTGTTTATAAGCACAGTTGCAAGGGTATGCACATCACAGTTTTCACTTCACTTGTAAAATTTGTCTTCATATGTTATGTGGCAGCCTCACTGCAATTATGTTTGATATTCTGTTAACCATTATTATTTACATTTTTTAGTTTTATTCTGCAGTTCCAAAGTTGCTTCCATAATCTTGGTGAAATACTTCATCCATTAATAGTAAATTTTTCTTACTGAGAAAGATAATAAGAATAGATAGGAAGATATAAAAATTTAATAGTCTTTTCAAGGCTTAATGATGCAAATCAGCCAGTGCATCTGTGCATTTTAATTCTAAGCAATCCTACAGTTATGAAAACAAAAACCTGTTTTTCTAAAACAATGGTAAATGCAATTAACTGAACGTTTTAAGGGGAAATTGCACTCTTACTTATTTTATTAAACATTTCATAACAATGCTAAGGTAGTCAATGGTGTAAACATCTGGTGTTTATGCTTATTCTGCGGTACCGCAGGTGACTAATTATTTTCCAGGTGCCATGGAGAAAAAAACTGGTTAATCACCCAGTCAATTTAGCTTAATATTCAGCAACTGAAAGCTGCTGCTTGAAGTTTTGTGTGTGTAGGCATATGCACATGCACATATGCATGTAACCATATCCTGGACCTTATTCCACTTCTTTTTAAAAGATGGAGAGGTCCAGGCTTTGGCAATGAAGTTGCACTGATAAAAATCCAGATCAAATACTTTGTGGCACAGTCAAGAATTTAGAATCGCAGAAACATTTAGGTTGGAAAAGACCTATAAAGTTCCAACCATTAACCAGGCAGTGCCAAGTCCACCACTAAACCATTTCCCTAAGCATCACATCTACATGTCTTTTAAATTCCTCCATGGCTGGGGACTCAACCACTTCCCTGGTTAGTCTGTTCCAATGCTTGATAACCCCCTTGGTGAATAATTTTTTTCCTAACAGCCAGTCTAACCTCCCCTTGCCCAGCTTGTTGCCGTTTTCTCTTGTCCTAACTTGAGAATATAGAGGATGAATGAGCAGATTAGAGAAAAAGTAAGTTCTTTACTGACGCAGATCAGAGAGACAAAAAAAGATTGAAATGTTGAATCTCTTCTGTAATTCATAGTTGCCTAAAATATGCTGAAATGAAGAATTAAGATAAGAATAAGGTTTTGGTGAACTGGATGATCTGGCCTAACAATGTTTTATCTCAAGCAAGACCATTGCTGCAACTTTCCTTTATAATTAATGTGCCATCACTGCTGTGTGTGGGGAGGGCATTTGTATAACAAAACCCATAATCAACACTTCCTGTTGTCTTTTTCCTGATATTTGATTTTTTGCACAGTTCAGTTACTCCTTTGGATCTCCCACAGACACCTACCATTCTGGTGTTTAACAGAGCAGGTAGATTCACTGGGGACTTAGAAAACTGAATTTTCTCAGGCTGATCTCTAAAGGAGAGTTATTCTGAAGTGAAGTCTTCTTTTCCTTACCTGATGCCATGACCCAGAATTCATCCTTCCGCCTATAATTTGCACGCATGTTTATTTGGAGAATAACTTTTGAAACTTTTTCTCACACTCCCAGCCCCCCATAAAACCTCCAACTATGGTATAACATTTAAAAAACTGTCTAGAAATATTCACGTTTTCTAGAGTTCCAGGTAAATATAAGATGTGAAAAATAAATGAAAAAGTGCACATAAGTCAGAGGACAGAAGAGGGTGGAACAGGGTGATATGAAGTACAAAGATAGCTGCAGTGTGTTAGTTGGTTTGACACTTGGTTTCATCCCTGAGAAATGAAAATTGCCCTTCCTCCTCAGCTGCTCCCTATTCTTTCTGTCTCTCTTGCCCCCTCATTTTGCAACCCCTCATCTGAACCCCTCTTATGCAGATGTTGTGCATCCATGCCCTATTCATTTAATGGCTCTTCTCTAACTTCAGAAAAGGCCTACAATGTAATCATATGTGTGAACACTACAACTTCAGACACAAAAACTGGGTGAAACTTTTCTATGCAGGATGATGAGTGCAGAATTTCTCCCATTCAATACTTTTATATTAATATCTGGAATCTGTGGCTTTTTTTTTATACTGAAGCATGAAATACTTTCAGAACTGAAATTCAGTGTGACTGGTACAACAGTGATTCAGCTGCCCATCAATTTTATTTATTTTAATTTTTTTTATTTTATGTTGTCGCCATGTGTTATTGCAATGCAGTTTTTGTTCTCATTACAGGATAAAATACATATTGCCATAATTGTTTTGGTTTCATAGTATGTGTATTTGCTTTACTATTTTTTTTTCATCAATTGCCTTTTTTTTGTCTTTTTATTTGAGTCTTCTAAACAATTCTGGAAAAATATTTCTTGATATGTACTTCCCTTGCACAGGAAATTCAGAGTCATCTGGATTCCTCACAGATAATCGCAGTCTGGATTCTTTGTAGATAATTAATGGATCACATTAAATTGACAGGGCGGTGTGGGATGGGGGGAGGTGGGTAACCACAGCAGAAGGAGGAGAGGTAGCATACCACCTGGGGACAGCTTGTGTCAGCTTGGATGATATTTCTGAAGGCCCTCAAAAAGGTCATCTCTGTAAGCATTTATTGATATTACGTTGACTACCATGTTGCAAATGCAGATTTTTAGGCTCAGTTGGTGTGTTGATTATTAAAAATACTTGTTCAGGGAATCTGGGGTTCTGATGGGCAGCAAGCTACACTCTGATAGGCAGAGTCTAAACTGTGTCCTTGTGGTCAAGAAGGCCAATGATGTCTTGGGGTGCATTAGGAAAAGCATTGCCAGCAGGTTGACGGGGGTGATCCTGCTCCTCTGCTCATCTCTGGTGAGGCCACATTTGGAGTTCTATATCCAGTTCTGGGCTCCCCAGCACAAGACATGGAGCTCCTGAAGCAGACCCAGTGGAGGGCTACAAAGTTGATCAAAACATCTCTTTTGTGAGGAAAGGCTGAGGGAACAGGGCCTATTCAGCCTTGAGGAAAGATGACTGAGAGGGACCTCATCAATATCTGTGTCTGAGGGGAGGGTGCCAAGAGGCTGCATCCCGATCTTCTTGATGGGGGCCAAGCAATAGGACAAGAGACAATGGGCAGAAAATGATGTACAGGAAGTTCCACCTGAATATGAGGAAGGACTTGTTTACTGTGCAGGGGACTGAGCACTGGAGCAGATTGCCCAGAGTGGTTGTGGAGTCTCCTTTGCTGGAAATATTCAGGAATTGTCTAGTTGAATTCTGTGCCATACACTCTAGGATGACCTTGCTTGAGCAGGGAGGCTGGACCAGATGACCCACTGTGGTCACTTTCAACCTTATCATTCTGTGATTCGTTGATCTTCAGGTCCAACCAAATTATTAGATCATAGTGGCTAAATCATAGTCCAGTTGCATGAACCTACTGAAGTTACTGTGGTTGCTCAACTTGACATATAGACAGAAGTCAGTGGAAACTTTGTAATAGAGTATATTTCCACAGCCCCTGGGAGAAGCAGAACTGCCATGTTAACCCTAGACCTGAACCTGGTCATGGCCAGGCTCTTCCCACAGGCTTTATTAATGCTCTGAAGAGCAGACAGATGGATGAGACAGATGCAAGGGCTGCTGTTCTGATTAAACAAGGTGCCAGTGGCAGGCACTCTATGTGTAGCCTTAGCAGATGCTGGGTTTTAGTGCTACCCTGCTCTCACCACCACACTACACAGACAACATCTGTCCTGTTCTCTGTAAAGTCAAGCCAGAGGGAAGAGTCAGCTTGATCCTATGTTCATCTTCCTTCTCTGCCTAATGCAGAGAGCAGTCGCAGGCTGTTTCCAAAACTGATGCAACACGTGAAGGTTGGACCACTCTGGAAAGCATCCTACAGATGATCTGTACACCTGATTTTGGTCTTGGAACAGTGCTATGAGACTATATAAGATATTCAGAGCATCCAGTTATTCAGTTTAGCAGCTTATAATGTCAGAAAGGCAGACCTTGGTGTCCTGGACAGTCGGAGGCAAGTAATCCTGGTCCTTAAACTAGTTAGTCCTCTAGAGGTAAGCATTTAATTTAGACATTGCAACATCCCTTCAGTAATAAAATGAACATGTGACATCTGCCTGCCCAGGGTAGTTGAAATTCTGAATACAGACCCCTGTTTAAAAAGGAGAAAGCAGAAATCAACTTTTCAATTCCTTTAAATGAAATATTCTTAGCAAATCTGGATCTAACAGTTCTCTTTCATAGCCCGATATTGTCTTAGCATGTTGAAATTCACAACATATTATGGTATTACCCTTTTCCTTTTGCTCCCTCAAAAATGATTTAATGGCCTTTAAAACAAGCATAATCAAGCCATGATTCTATTGTCAGCATTCTAGAATAAAACTTGCTCTTTGGAATTTAGCTATTAGGTAAAACAGTCACATTTCTTTCAACTGTGCTGTGAACACAGAATAAATGGCTTGTGGTGTTTAGCACTCTTGGTTAAAATCCCATTTCTATGGTTCAAGAAAAGTGCTATGACCCATGCACTGCAACTACTGATTTACTGCACGGCAGCTTGGGTACCAAACCAGTTTTAAAATACTTCTGAAAACATCAAATGTGTTATGACTTAAACACAAACAACAACAAAATAAGATTGTTGAGTTTCTGGCAAGTGTAAAAATTCAGAGAATTTCTTAGAAAAACTGAATGCAAACAAAACAATGTGTGTCATCTTAAAGGCACCTTGCTTGAGAGAGAAGTTGCAAACAGTATGAAAGAACTATCACACCCTAATGTTAAGAGAGCCCTCAGATATATGACGATGTGAAAGGCAATTAAATATTGAAATTATTTTTTCTCCTAAAACATCCTGGAAATCTTCCCTAGTGAGTTCACCCTATGGAAAAAGCTAGGAACAGATTTACACTTTTGGCTATATCACTACAACCAGTCCAACCAACATCAGGCTGACTGCAAATGTTGGCATGCAGTCATACAACATGGACTAGTTCCCAGTTCCAGCCTGGTTTTGGATGCCTGTGCAACTCTTGTTTTGAAATTTTTTCAAAATTACAGAATATGCGAAGCTAAGCTGTCACATCTGGAGAGCTGCTGCTTTGAAAATTTCCTGTGTGCCTCAACAGAACAATGGTCCTCATGCTGCTCTTCTAAAATTTTCTGCTGTATAAACTTTATTCAAGTAGGTTTGAACATTTTTTTCAGGATAAATATTAAATTAAAGCAGATGCAAGCCCTCTGCCACCAGTCCCAGCACAGAACTACACCCTTCTGTGGTACAGCCAGATTCATGTATTTTCCTTTGCTCCATCACATTCTGTGTCTTTCTTTATGCAGCTGTAAACACATTGCTAAAGAGATATATTTCATTATAGAAATAATTTGGGAATTGAAAACTGTCTACTGCTAGATATGTGGAAAAGCTAATTTAGAACTTTCTTGCATATTGTAAACGGGAGAGAATTCTACAAAACTGCAGTAAATTTATCTGGATTATTTAACCCAGGTTTCTAGAATATATATTCAAGTATATGAGTTAGAAGAATGTTTTTTTAAAGCTGTGCTTTTGAACAGAGACCAAACAACCATTTTCTATTGCTAGGGGAGCTCCCCTCTCTTTTCCATACCTCCCCTGCTGAACCAAAGGGTTCACCTTATTTGAAAGTGATTCACTCATCAAAGAGGATGCTGTGGTCAGCTGTGCTTAAATCCATGGCAAGTCCCTGCCTGTACCATGAGAATACCAGGGAGCTGCTCTGTCTCTGCTCCTGTACCCACGAGGCTTCAAAGGAAACAAAGCTTTGACCTTGCCCATATGCTGGCCAGCAGATCTGGCTGGGTGAGTTGTCATTCCTCCAGGAACAGAGGGATTCTGCACTGCCCAGGTTCAAGGTCATGTCCAGGAAACTAAAACTATCCTCCAATATTAAAGACATGTGCCAAAACTCATTCACAGTGAATATTGCAAAACTTTCCTTAAAAAAACATAAAGTTGATGAATCAAAGCTACTTAATCCTACTGTATTGCTTTTTAGAAGGAACTTTGATATCAAAAATACTGCTGAAACAAGGTGAGAATCCTGGACAATAATACTGGAAGGTTTTATTTTACAGGTAGAATTGTTTAACCGCCAGTTTTGGTAAAATATTAATGATAGTCTATTACAGAATTTGTACAGTGTATTCTATATAGTCATAAGACCACTGAATCAAGTATTTTGAAAGGGACTTCCAGAGGTCATCTACTTCAACCTCCTGATCAGAGAAATTCTAGGTAGGGCAAATTGCTCAGGGGCCTGTACAGTGAAATATTTTGTGTCTCCAAGGATGGAGATTTCACATCTTTCTTAGCCACTAGTCAGTGTTTTATTATGCTCATAGTGAATGCTCTGTTTCCTTGTCAAGTTAGTTTCCCATATTCCAAGCTGTGCCCATTGTCTCACATAGTTCTGCAGTACATTTCTGACCTCTGTTTTCTCTATGCCTTCCAATTATTTTAAAGCAATAATACATTCCCTGTCTCTCCTATTTTGAAGAGTGGACTGAACAGACCTTGTTGTCTCTTGGCTGTATGCCACAAGCTCCAACCCTCTAATGATCTTAACGTCCCTCTGCTAGACTTTCTCCAATCTGTCCATGCCCCTCTTGTACCGTGGAGCCTAAGAATGGAAGCAGGGCTTGATGAGGTTTCATGAGAGATAAGTAGAGAGGAATAAACGGTTTCTGTGGCCTGATGTCTGAATTCTTGCTAATACACAGCAGGGCTTATCTACTGCAGGAACACATTATTGACTCATGGTGAAAATATGAATTAAAACTATGCTTCCAGATTGAACTATCTCAATAATTACAGACACACATTTAAAATATTTCTACTGAATTTTCAGGTGAGCTTTTATTTCTGCTTCAGAAAGAAAGAATAACAAATGTTTTTTGAAATTCCTTGGGAATGAATGTGAGATTTCCCACAAAATTTATTAAATAAACTTTTCAAAGTTTCCAGTCTCTGATAATTAAAGTACTGTAAATAGGAAAATAAGGCAGACCGATATGACTGCAGAGACCTGTTTAAGTTTTGATGTCCCAGTATGTCTTTTCTTAACCTAAATTTTTAAGGGGATATATATTTTTCTAAAAAAGTTTTGTCTTTCCAGAGCTTCTATTTGCAGAGTAATATAATGATAAGTAAATAAGTAAAAGGATTTTTATACAACAGAAATATATAAATAGATAAATATATATTTATTTATTTTTTCCATGACATATTAATGAAATTTTTTTTTTATACCATACTTTTGCATTTCTGTTAGCTCACTCAACCCTTCTAATCACCCAAAATTATGTGCAGCATATTTTAATGAATCAGCTGCTGGGGCTGAACTGTACAGGAAACAAGAGTGTATAAACAGAACATGCAGTAGACAAATAGTTTTAACAAGTATATAACTACACATACAAGCCACACTGCCAGATAATACATAGATACTGAGCCAAAAAATTATATAGGAAAATGGCACAGATATTTCCTTCTCTTTCTTGAATAAAAGGCATTGTCAAAGCACTGTATACTTGCCAAGACTCTAAATAAGCATTTCTGGGAATGACACAAGATTGTCCTCTTCTTCTGTATATGTGTTACTACTTGAAGTATGGAGCTGAAGGAAAGCTTCGTCCATCACATGCAATGACTGATGTTTATTTGTTTGCTTTACATCACTATTGTCACCACAGTTTGAAAATAGAGGAATATATTTCTGAGTCTCAGTTTCTTAAGAATATAAAATAATTATGAAAATAGCTGATGTATTAGATTATGCATGTTTGTTGATATTGTCACTCTTAATGAAACTGACAGCTGTTAGACAATTCTCTAGTGTTTACTGTCCTCATTCATGTTTCTCATGACAGTGTCTGTCCATAAGAGTTAATAATAATGGTGCTGGACTCTTTGTAAATCTTAGAAAGGTATTTCTCAGTGTATGTCACTGTTGGAGTTGTGCCCAAAGACAAGAACTTAGTAGAAGCAGGAAACAAAGTAGGCCTCTGGTGAAAACAAAGATTTATTTGTCTACACAACAATAATACTAAAGTTTTTTTGTAACCAGCTATGACTTTTTTCTGGTCAGCAACCCTGCAATTGGCTTATAGAGCACACGATGTGAAGTGAATCAGATCTAAAGGAACAAAGACATAAATATCCTCTCCCCTTTTGTGTCCTCCTTATTCTTCAAAGAACCTGGCAAACCATTCCCTAGTTCTTTATCATTGAAGAGCTTGCACATCCAAGGGGAAAACCGATTAATCACCAAGTCATCTATGGATCCTTTAGTGTGACATCTGAACAGTCTCTTTGACAAAGAGTTGGAATGGAATTTATGAGGAATTGAACTAGTGACTAGGATTTCCACCCTGACAAGACGTTTTGATGGATGTTCTCTTTCAGAAGCCCAGTACTTCTCAAAGTACTGAAAGCCATTTCTCCTAGGCATAGCAGAGCCTTACCTTGAGTCAGAACCAGCCTTCTTCAGCTCACTTGTCTTCTGTTCCTTTCCTAATTACTTCATCTACATTTGGCATGTTTGGCAGGTATCTTAGGAGGAAATCTGCATGGTTCTTTTAAACTGCGGCCTGAGGTGGGGATGAGTCACCTCCTTATATCTCTCATTCTTGTTTCCTTTTAGAACATTGAAAGGTCACCTGTACTTAAAGTTCTCAATGAACTAGAAATCAGGTAGGAAAAATCCCCAGAGCACAACATTACCTTATGTTTCTTTCTCAGTATTGCTGATATTAAAAAAATAAGTCTTACATTTTCATTGCATTTGTTTAGCTCATGGGTATAAAATGGATTTTCTGAAAAGAACTGGTGGAGAAATTGCAAATAAGTCTATAAAAGTAGATTTTTCTCCACTGAGGTTTGAAACAACACTTTGATAATCACATATTTTCCTTTGCTATCACAACTCATTGAAAAAAAGACCATTTTATAAGAAGAAAATTTTAGAGACATTCAGATAATCTCAGATGTCATGACATTTTCTCTTTTATTCATTTGAATTTGTCAGGCCAACACAGTTACCCTATTAAATGCATATGCTCCCTGTACAACACCATCACTCTGACTTGACAAAAGGATGTTACGGAAGGACCCCCATGATACTCAAACGATTTTCAGATATCTACTTCTTTCAAGACAAACAAATTTCTTGCCAGGTAGGGGCTTGTTTAGTTCTTTTTTGGCCTTAACTTCACAACCATCAAACAACAAACCCTGGGAGAAAGTGTTATTGGAAATTTTAGTTGTCCAGGTGCCTCTTTAGTCAGGTAATTAGCACTTATTGTAGATATTGAAAGTCACCATGTATATAATCCTTTGTGAGTCTTGTCACAGACTGTCTTCTTGTTACAGATCTTGTCTTCTGGTGAAGATTTTCAAACTATCAAGGTGGTATTTCTCTGGTTTTAAGAGGAATTAAATTCCTTTCGTCTCCACTGATTTGAATCTCAGCCTTCCCTCTGTTAAGTGTTGTGAAGGCATTGCTTTCTCACACAGATGAGTTTATAAAGTCAGTGACACTGTAATTTTAAGATGTTTTCAGATTCTTGTGGTAATGGGACCTATATATGTTAATAAGATAATGAATTACTGAAAAAAAGCAACATCTACCAGGAAGACCACAATAGACCTTTAAAAATCAACAAAATGCTTGTTTTGGAACTTGCATGCATTATATCATACACTTTGAATTGACTTAGTGCTCTCTTACACTAGGAAAAGGTAGATGTGTCATGTTGTAGAAAACCAAGTGCACATTTTCAATTCCATGTGGAAATCTTACTGAATCATACACATGAGATTGTGCCTTTAGGGCACCACAGAAGTAAAACCCATCTTCAGTTTCCAAGAACACATGTATCCATCTCTAGTTCCATTAAATCACATTAAAATTTAAAGATATATGAGCCAGTCTAATTAATTACATTAAAAACAAACCTGTAATTGAGAGATCAATAAAGGGAATTTGGGGTTTGCCTTTGCCTCTTTCTCTCTTGTCCAGGTTGTGACAACTGCCTGTTCTTCCTCCCTGTCTGACAATAACTCACAAGGTACCATGTATATTTTTACTTGGTGTTTTCCTTTTCTTGAATTTTTTCATACTAACACAAAAAAATAATGACTTCCTCTTTCCTACCCTCAATATTTTTCAGTACTGTTTAGGCCTTTTTTTCTTCTTCAGTTCTTTTGGATATCACCCAAGTAAGATATAAAGGTCAGTAGGCCAGTAAGGTACAGTCCAGATGAGTCTCTTCATTAGTGGTTAACCACTGCTTACAAATTGCTTTAAGGATATTTCCTCTAATCCCAAATGGAATTTGTTGGCTAAACATCTCTCTTAGGTCCTCCTGACAATGAAATCAAGGCAAGAAACAAATTTGACCTGGTTCCATCAGTAGCAAAGAGGCCCAGTATAGCATACCACTGGTTTTGCCCCCAGTTTACGTAAATATTTTTAGAGCTTGTTTTCTCAAATATCAGATCACTTTCATATAATTGGTTACATATTCTTCCCCAGAAAGAGGCCCAAAATGCAGGTTGTTGTACTCTGAGCCCACTGACCAAGCTGCTACAATTGCCTTGTTTAAAATCCATTCCATATCAGAATATTTTGGAATAATGCATCTCAGAAGAGATTCATTCACACCATTCCTGTAGAAGCTGCCAGACAGAGTCCAATCTGTCTTTGAGTTTATCAGCAACCACAGGGTATCCATTAGTTTTTGATCTCCAAGCAGTTGCCAGGTGTTTGTTATTTTGCTGTCTGCTCTGCAAGAGTACTTACCATGAATTGAAAAAGGCATTTATCTTCAAGGAATGTAGCATTTCATTACATATTTTTTTCTGCAGCGTAACTTCAAGACCTTTGTGTACCTAGCCAGTGCTACAGGATAGTGTATGCATTTCTTTTACAGGTGATCTGTTTTATGACAGAAGTCAAGCAGATATTAGAAGTCCAAATAGTGAATCTGTGGCAATTACTTTCAAAAATTTGTAGGGCAAAAAGGTCACAAGGCAAAGCAGGCATTACTCAAGAGCAGGGACGTACATTTACATTAAAACACAGTTTGTGACTGAATTTCAGAAAACAAAAAGTTTTGTGTTATATTATAAAGGGAGTATGGGAGAAAACAGCCTAAGAGCAATTTGGTATTTGCTGCCTTCTTATATTTTAAATTGGGCATTTGTTTTCTGTTTTTCTTTGCATATAAACTTCTACATCAGTTTTGATTTTTTTGAAAGGCTCATTAAAGTCTGTGGTGGAAATTCACACTTGCTTTTCTGCAGAGAACAGAACATTGTATCTCATCTCATTTCATCAAGAGACAACCAAGGTTTCTAAATAAAGGCTTCACTGGAGAGAGCAATATTTCAGTCTGATCACTGATTTAGACTTCATTGTACTAATCATCATGTGAACTGCTGATCCATGTGGCTAATTATAGCATCAAATCTTTAATCCCTTTTGCTCAGAAAAGTTTTTTTCATAAAAACTCTACATTCTTATCAGAAAGGTAGTAAAAAAACATTGTGTTTTTTTTTTTTCCACTTTGCATTAATTTCCTTTCTCTTTCTGAAGCAAGAATGAAATTAGCATTAGTTCTTTAAATGAGAATTGACTTGTGTTGTGTTTTTTGTTCTTGTTGCTTAGCAGCAGCAATGCAGGAACATGGGTGTGTCTGCTTCCAGGGCACTTCTACTGGGATTTGAGCTCTTCAGGGCATTTTCCACAATAACAAGATAATGTTGAATCAGATGTTCTTAAAAAAAAAACTCCAAAAAACAAACCAAGATCCTAAAGCTAAGTCTCTGTTACTTATTTTAACTGTAAAGTGGTTAAAGGGAAGGACAGATAAATACCTTTAAGGTGATGCCTGTCTTGCAAGATTAATTCATATCCTTTGGTGTCAATGCATTTTTCGATTAATTAATTGCATATCACATTCTTTTGTGCCTTTTTTTATGCAAACAAGACAATTTCTATAAACTGAAGTAACTGGAGCATCTGACAAGATTAGGAATTAAAGATGCAATTTTTTTTCTGAATATCAACTATTAAGTGGTTGAAACTGTAAGTGATTAACCATTCTTTTTGCTATGGAAATCTAAACCCCTGAAAGAGCAAGGAATTCAGACCTGCTCTCTGGTCTTTGCATGTCTGCTATAAGGATATGCCTGCAAAGATGACATGAAATCAATATCCTTTCTCTATGATTTCTGAACTCTGAGACATATTGATATGCAGCAACTGGCTACTGCAGATCACAGATTTCCTTACAACCCTTTTGCTACAGCTCAGTTGCTTTAGTGGATTTAGTTGAGGAAGAAATTTCAGATTTGCTGTATATGTGTATTGCATATACAATCATGTGTCCATTGAAAAAGAGGAATATGCAGGAAAAGATACTTAGGTAACTAACCAACCGAGTTTGTTGCAGTAGGAATGGTTGTATGCAGACTGGCTACCAGCAGTATATTAATGTCGGATATAATGTAAAAGTATTTTGGTCCCTATAGGGACATAAATATTCAAACTATTTTAATGGATCATTGAGTTAAATAGACCATTTATGTCCATTTAAAAATGGTTTTATTATGAATTATTATAAATTTTTTGCATTTCCCCAAACTTTTAAAAAGCCCACTTATTTTCAAGATTATAAAAACAGTGGTTGTCATAGGTTGAGGTGCTTTTCCAATAATATCAATTGTGATTGTTCAGGAGGCCATGTTGGCTACATTTAGAAGACAGGAAGTAGATACAGAGTGGGCTACTCAGTTCTGCAATTTAACAAGTTTATCTTTCTCAGACCTTCTAAACCACTTCTGTTTTCCCCAAGATTAAAGCACGGGTTTAAATTACACTGACTGTGCTAGTCTGAAGATTTTTATAGGCAAAATATTCCTTACTGTCATCCCTGTGTATCCAAAATTATTCATTACTAAGCATAAAATGTAAAAATGGACTAATTTTGTTTGTGTAAATATTTAAGTCACTAGGAAAAAATATTTCAGAATCTTGTAAATGAAAAAAGGTAGTACACTGGAGAGTGAAATTATGCTGTGGTTATTACTTTGTCTGGAAAAAGAATCAATACAAATGGCATGAACCTGTAGGAAGTAGAATAAGAAATATATTTAAGGATGGATGATGTTTATTTACCTGTCAGTCCTGTATATTCATATGGATTATTTGGTATGTTAAGGATTTTATGGGGTAGCTCACTCAAGTCCACACTAATGGATGATCTGTGGCAGGGGGAACAAGCAAATGTACTTTATTTACCATTAATGCCATTATAAATATTTTAGAAGGCTGAATACTTCTACTTTCTTTTGGAGTAAATTTCCTAACTTTATTTCAGCCTTATTTTAACCCCTTAAAACTACTAGCTTATCTATCTGTAGTAAAAAAATATTATTTCCGTGAGTAAAACATTTGTTATTTGGAACTTTTCTACATAAAAGTCAAATCTGTTACCCCTACCTGACTTTTGTAAAAATGCTCTGTATGTGTGTCAAGGTTTGACCCTGGCCAAATGCCAGGGACCTACGACGTCTGCTCTCTATGCTCTCTCGTGCCAGGTAAGTAGAGAAGAGGAATCAAACTAACAGAAACACACCGGACTCATGAGTTGAGATGAGGCACTCATGGGGAGGGGACGCACGAGATCATGAGCAAACAGGTGAGAAAACTTAAGTTGCAAAGTGATTTAATAACCTAACAAAGTTGGAAGATAAATGAGAGGTAAAAATAAGCTCTTAAGACACCATTTCTCAGCTCACCCTCATCCCTCCACGCAACCAACAGCTCCAGGTGGGGGGCAGAGTGGGGTTTTTCCCTAATCAGTCCATCACCACAATTCTTCTGCTACAAACACTGTTTCTCCGCTCACCCCTCTTCCTCTTAAGACGCCATTTCTCAGCTCACCCCCCTCCCTCTTTCACTCAACCAGCACCTCTGGGGTGGGGTNACTCCATGGGCTGCAGGGGGACCACCTGCTCCCCCATGGTCATCACCATGGCCAGCAGAGAAGGTTTTCAGCTCGGTGTCTGGAGCACCTCCTCCCCCACCTTCTCCACTGACCTTGGTGTCTCCACGTTGTTTTCCCTCACATATTTTTACCTCCTCCTCCTCCTCTGGCTAAAAAGAAGTGCGTACACCCATTGTTTTGATTTATTCTTAAATATGTTTTCACAGAGGCCTGACTAACATCTTTAATTTGCCTGGGTTTGGCCAGCAGCATGTCCATCATCTTCATAGCCATCAGAGAGTGGCTCTGCTGGACAGGGTGAAAAACTTCTAGAACCTTTGCACAGGACACACAGGAACCATCTTTGTGCCCCTCCCTACCCACTAGCAAAAACTGGGCCAAGTAAAACCACCACAATGTGAAAGCCAATTACATATTAAGACAAAAAGCACTGACCCATGCCAATTTTTCTACCTGTTAATTAAATTTTTTCTTGATTGTTAGATCAATACATTATGTATTGTTTCTGTGTTTCTGTTTCTGAGACAAATTAGAACCACTGTTGCTGTTAGCTGTTTTCCCAAGTTATGAACTTTCTCAGCTGGTAACTTTTGTAGCTGAGCTTGCTTGGAATAATGTTTAAGTATTCAATTCTAATTGACCTTCTGCACAAAGCTACCTTCCTTTCCACATCAAAAGATGTCATGCTGATCACCGCAGTATTTGGTTAGCTTAAGGAAAAGGCCTTTCGCAGCCACTTTTAATCAGAATGGGTAATGAAATCTTCCTGCAGATCCAGTTCAAATACACACTGGATACTTCCCAGGGTCAAGGCTCCTGCACTGCAAAAGTCAGTCCTGGACATGAGGCGAGGAATCTGAGAAATTCGCAAGTCTGGCCAATTAGTCTGGCAAGAGTAATCACTGACATCAGACATACCAAGTCTGTGCTTTCATGATTCATACTTTTAACCTCCAATCTACCAGGTGCCATGCTGAGTCCTGCTATCAGATCATTATTTTTTATTTTTTTTGTAAAGAGGAAATCAGGAAGTAAGGTAAACAGTTTTTATCAGAAAAATCCCAACTATTTAGAGCTAAAATTAAATGCTCTATTCCCAGCTGACTTTCCTATTAAACATTAATTGACTAGAAACTACTTGTAAGTAAATCATTGTTCTGGGTACTCAAAGGAATATTTTATAACGTCAATCCCTTTGTTAGATGGCCGTAAAAAGGCTGCAGACTGGATAATTTTTTTAAAGCACTATACTATTGGGTTTCAATCTGTGCCATAAACGTTTCTCACCAGTGTCTAGGGGAAATCCACCTTGAGAGAAACTTATTCTCCATGCACGCCCACCAAAATAAGGTCCATATGTAGAATTCGTATATGGTTTTTGCACTTTCCCACAAATACGACTATTTCCTAGAAGTTTTGTTGTGCTTTATTTTATTTATTCTTCTCTAATTCATGGAATGGGAGATTCTCCACAGCCATATTCAAAACATATTCTTTTAAATGGAATGTTTTAAAGATGCAAGAGAATCCTTATTCGATTTTAATCAAAACATAGCTATGCATCTGTGACAATATATTTAGGTATGGAATGTATACTAAAGTATGGAAATGTTTTTTATGATGAGATCTTGTGTTTGGGGTTTTGTAAAGATGTCATAGCAGAATATTCATGCACAACAGAGTAATAGTTTAATTCAGAAAAACTGACCAATAGCAACTCATTTCTATCGGGTGACTACACATGAAATCTCGTGATTCAAGAGACACAGTTAGTGACCTTGACAATTGCTGTCTTACAGACAGACCCAAGAAGAGTATTTTATTTTTAACAGAAATATTTAACACTGTCCTACTGTCTATAATTAGGAAGTTACAGTAATGATTTCAATTTCAGGCCCCATGTCTGCTTCATTTTTTACAAATATTTTGTCTCTGTAGGTTTTACAAAATATATTATAATCTGTAACAAGATTTTATGGTCAAGGGTTGCTGAATCATTCAATATTTTCAGTTACACAGTGTCTACTTATCTCTTTTGACAACTCTTCATTGTGATAAAATGTACAGGAATAAACATATACAGTGAATGCCTATCCTAATTTGTCAGCCTTAAATGAATCCTGTTCACTATCAGTATTTTTGTAATTAAAGTGGGCATGCTGTTATTGGAAGTAATGGCTTAGTTGGTAATTTTTATTGATTACCAACATACATTAGAAAGAGATAAATGAACAATCTAATTGTTTGTGGATTATTGTTTCCTGTACAGTCATTGCATTGGGTCACACTGAAATAAGGGGTACATTTCTCAAAGAGAACAAATGCTGCTTTTTATTAACTGAGCCAAATGTTTGTGAATGCTGGTAGAAAAACATATGGATACAGGTCTTCCTGTACACACAGAGAAAGACTCAAGGGCAGGAGTGGAGTTTAGTCCCAAGAATACTGAGACATATCAGGAGGACACATTTTTCAGTAAAATGATGAGTAACAGAACCAAAGAATCATTTGGTTGAAACGGACTCCTTATATCAGCTGGTCCAACCTGTGACTCAAAGGTGGGGAGCTTCAATGTTTGTCAGGTTGCTCAGGTTGTTGCCTTTTTAACATCTTTAACATTGAAGGTTCTGGCATCTCTTTGCGCAACATTCTATAATATTTGTCTGCCCTCACAGTGACTTTTGTTTCTTAATATTTAGTAGGAATTTATTTTATGATATCTCTCCAAGACGAGCTTGACTTGCTCTCCATAACTATCCAATATATAGTTATACACATCAGTAACATTATCAACTTTCTTTTCTTACAACTTAAACAAACCCAACAACCTTAGTCTCTTCTCTAGCATCCTGTGCTCCAGCACACTGACCAACATGGTGGTGCTCCACAGGGCAATCTCCTGTTTGTCTCCTTTGTATTGGATTGGCTCCAAACTGGACAGAGTGCTTCAGATGCGGGCTGATAAATGCAAACAGAAGGGAATAACCATTTTGTTTTACTGCTGCTCAACAATAACCAAAATGTCTCTGTGTTATCAAGTTTCCTGCACAAATGCAAAACATAGCCCCATAAAAGCTGCGGTGAAGAAAATTAACTCTATCTCAGCCAAAACCAGAACATATGTAGGGCCTTGTTTCACCATTGTCATTGTTGAAAAGAAGAAAAATAACCCCATTACTTGCAAAAGAAATGCACATAAAATGAAAAAGAAAGCAAACATTAATAACAATATGAACAGGAACCATATGACATCTTACAGAGAGCTAGAGCTTCTTCTCCTCACACTGGAAATTTGGGATCATCTGTCCCAGCCATGTCTCCTCCCAGTTCCTTGTGCATCCCCAGCCATCCTTGATGAGGCCAGGACAGCTGACACCAACTTTCTAAAGGGATATCCCATATCATGTGGCAGGCATCATGTTTAATATATAAAGCTGGGGGAAGAAGAAAGAAGAGATGTTTGGAGTGATGGAACCTGTCTTCCCTAGTCATGGTGATGAGTGATGGAGCCCTGCTTTCCTAAGGATGGCTGAACACCTGCCTGTCCATGGGAAGCAGTGAGCAAATTCCTTATTTTGCTGTGCTTGCATACAGAGTTTATACCTTATTTATTAAATTCTCTTTACCTCGATCCATGAGTTTTCTCATTTTTTCTCTTCTACTCTCCCCCATCCCAGGTGAGGGGAGTGAGTGAGAGGCTGCAGGGCGCTTAGTTGTCTCCTGGGATTAAATTGTGACACTGTCCATAGTAATTCAGCTTCTATCTTTATTTACAAACTAAAATTAGTCCTGGTGAGAGTGTTGTCTAATTCTTTTCTCATAAGTGTATCTGTACACCCCTAGATACCAACAGTACATTAGAGAATGGGTGGCTCAGTTGCTACAACAGAATTAATTTTGCTAAGTTAAAAGTAGTTCTCAAAACTCTCTATTTTCTTTGCTTCTGCAAAAAGGATTATATTTAGATTCCAGGTGTTCTGTGGCACATTATGAGAACTTTAAGATGTTGGAATCAAAATTCCAAATTTTCAGGTCAGATTCCATCTGAGCAGGAACTTAAAAAATCTGAGTGGTCACTATCGTTTTGAAGAAACTGCCTTTCAGGTACCCTCTGATAGGATCTTTAGGACACACAGTTTATGTGAAAAAAGATATTTGCCACCTTAAGGAGGATAAGTTATGCCCAGTTGCTCTGCATATGGTTGAAACAATGAATCGTGAATGATCAGCTGAAGAGGAAAAAGGAGTAATGCCAACAATGAAAAAATCTGATATAATTCCTCATCTCCCTGCTAACATCAGAGAAACACACAACCTCTGAAAATTTATGGAAAAGAGAGGGTAAGAATGCCACTAGATAAAAGAAAAAAAGAAGTAGAAAAAATGGTGGTTGAAATACTCCTCTGTGATATAGATAAGAGAAGTTTAAGCAAGAAAAAATAAAAGTCTCTCTTTGCTAGCTTGAAAAAAGGGTTCACAAGGTGCCTGTATGCACTAGTCAGCAAGTTTGGCATGGACTGGTTTCTCTTTTTCTAATGTCAGACCTATCTAAATTTTGCACAAAAAATTAAAAATTCATTTTGCCAGAGGAGAGACAGACGCACCCTGGCTGCACAGTGTACTGGCTGGGATAGTTAAGAGATGCAACATAAGGTCATAGCTTTGCTCAGTTTGACGTCTCAGCCTTTGGACTGTGCTAGGATGACTCTTCATTTTTTCTTTGAAATGTTCTACTGCAAAACTGACAGATATTGTTCATAAAAAGTTCTTCAAGCTAATTAGTTTTTGCCAACACTTTAATTCTGACAAGTTACTCTTTTCTAACTGAAAAATATTTTTAGAAAAACCACCCTCATTCATTTTAACTACAAAATTTATTTCTGAAATGATCCTAACTTTGATACCTGTGTTGCAGTCATTTCAGGAGAGCAAAGTTACACGTACCATGGAATTTCTTCAGAACAGATGAAAAATCTGAGCAAGAGGCATAATAAATGGGTATAGCAGTATTTTATAGCTCAGACAGGCTGTATGTCAGAGGAGTGGAAATATTCGTACTCCTGAACTCTGCAGTTGAGTAGAGCAGGAGTTATGGATTGTGGCAATGGCAACACACTTTAACATTGTTTTTTCCTGAGGGTTTCTGGGGTGAAGAATATAAATTTCTGAGGGAACCGATCATACTGGAGATTTTGCTGTATCAGAAGTATCAAACATTTTTTTATTCTTTCATATGACCACAACTAAAGCAAGAGAAGACTCTTTTCTACTCTTAGGTTTTCATGTACCCTCTAGCATAAGAACTGCAAGATGACTTAATAATAATAATAGTAATTTTAACTTAACATATACTTTAACATATTTCATAATCTATGAGAATATACATAGTATTTTCTTTGGATTAAGTGCCATAAAATTAACATCTATTTTAAGTTTTGATAGATATGTTAAATAAAATTGATTTAAAATATTGAAATATTTCCATATCATCTGCAAATTTACCTGCAAATTCTCTTCATTTTTTGTTTGCAAAGACATGAAAATTAACTTTATTCAAGTTTTATTATGTCTAGGAAGTATTCATCTATTTAACTTCTTATCCTTCGGGTTTCTTTGAAAAAAATTTCTATGTATTTTTTTAATTAAAACTAATGTGGAAGAATTTAGTTTGTGTTAGTTATATGATCGTTAAAGCCAGGGTTTTTTTACTGATAACAAAGATGGGTTGATTCAGTCCACTTTTTAACAAAAAAAAGGTAAGAAACATCTCACAGTACATCTGATCACTTCTAGTCCGGCTTTCTTATATTAACTTCATTAGGCTTTGTAATTCTTCTCTTTTCTATTGGAGAATTAAAAGAAAAAGTACATAAAAATTCAGAAATTCTGAATACACAGCTACTTCTTTTTTTACCTAGTTTGCTACTTCAGGAATGTGCAATATGTTACATTACATCTAGGATCTAACCCTCCTGTCTTTTCTGTTCAGTTGTTCAGTGAACCAAAAGCAAGGAGAGCAAAATGGTGTATTCTGAATCAGTATTTTACAGAGTCATCAAATAATGAGTTACAAGGGACTTAGGTAGGTTACATATTCCTGCCTCTTATTTTAAGCAAGGCTGTTACTCACTCTAGATCAGTTTAGCAGTGGTTTTGTCTAGCCAAATTTCAAACTCCAAACAACTTTCCTAATATCTGTATAAAAGGTTCCAAGCTGGATTTTGTGACTGCTGCCTTAATTATACCTCACAGCATTCCAGGTTTAGCCTCAGCAATGCTGCACAGATTAAACTAAGTATTCACTTCAGGCTTCTATACATATTTTGGTCATACTATGGCCCAATATCTGATGCATATCTTGCAATAAGTGAGCACTGTTAACTCAAACTCACCTTGGCTCTCTCACCCAGCAAGCCAACCACTGCTTAAAATATCATACACAAATTTTCTAAGAGTGAACTCCATCTCATTTCTAGGTCACCAGTGGAAGTACAGAAAACAGATACACATATAGCATGTAAGTAACATTGCTTCTGATCTCCTTCAGTTGTAATCGTTATAATTTTCACTTCCAATCCATAAAGCAACAACCAAATCATCTCCCAAGTAGTTAACATACTCACCTCTGTTTCCCAAACCAGTACCTTTTTCTTGTGTGTTTTGCAGCTAACTTTGTCTGATGCCTCAAGTTTATGAACATCCTCTCAGCTTTCTGAAAATTCACTAGTCCTTGGTGGGAAGGAATAGAGTTTCCACTATCAAAATATCTCTGGGTATTTTCACATTGAATGGATAATTAAGAGATTTCCTGAGCTGAACAACAGTGTGAAAAGCCAAGAGGTTTCCCAGACCAAAGCCACTGTTGTCACTGTTCATAGACTCTTAGAGTAGTTTGGATTGGAAGGCACCTTTAAAGATCACCTAGTCTAACACCCTGGCAGAGAGTGAGGACATTTTCTGCTAGATCAGGTTGTCCAAAACCCCATGCAACCTCACCTTGAATGTTTTCAGGGCTGGGGAATCTACCACCTTTCTGGTCAACCTGTGCCGGTATTTCAGCACCCTCACTATATAGAAAATGTGTTCTTTATATTTAATCTGAATCTACCCTCTTTTACTTTAAAACCATTACCTCTTGTCCTATTGCTACAGGCCTGAATAAGGAGTCTGTCCCCATCGTTCTTTTTAAGCTTCCTTTAGGTATTGAAATGCTGCTATGTCTCTGCAGAGCCTTGTCCTCCAGGCTCAGCAAACCCAGCTCTCTCAGCCTTTCCTTACCGGACAGGTCCTTCATCCCTCTGATCTTTTTTGTGGGTCTCCTTTAGACCTGAACCAACAGGCCTATGTCTGTCCTGTATTGAAGTCTCCAGGGCCGGATGTAGTACCCTAGGTAGAGTCTCACAAGAGTGGAGAAGAATCACCTCCCTCGACCTGCTGGAGACATTTCTTCTGCTGCAGCCCGGGATGCAGTTGGCTTTCTGAGCTGTAATACCAGAAAAAAGGCCATTGCTGCAGGCTCCCACTGAAGATTAGGAAGACACTCTAAATCAAGACCAGACCTTTTGCTGTATTAGCTTGATGCATCTACCAAAGAGAAGAAATATCTGGAAAAAAACAAACTTTATGGCATGAATTTAATATAGGTATAAGTGCAGCAAGTAAAGTGAAATTAATTTTATGGCAGCAAACTGGGAATGATTTAAGAATATTTTCTTTAGTTTACATGCATGCCTATTTTATAGATATGTTATAAATACATATTCTGATACAATAAATGGTTCTTAGTAGTCTACCTCCACAATGTGGATCATTGCTACTCACAATATTTTGTGGATCCAACTTCTAGAAAAGTGCTACTGTAATCAATAAAAACACTTGTCTAGAAATCCTTATGATTGGACCAAAAGAAAAAAAACAAACACAAACATGCTACTCTTTTAATGTCTAGTATTTTTATGAAATCTATATTTATCATATAAAAATAAAAAAAATCATAAAATCATATCTGTTCCTTATTTGATAATGTTTCCCAGTCATGTGGTAAGAAACCACTTCTTCTGGTGTTTTCTCTGAGACCAGATTGTTCTCTTTATAACAAGGTAGGAGTGAATACCAGCTATGTACTTTAGTACAACAGCATATGCTGATCAGTGGAGCTCAGGATGTAATTACATATGTTGTTTTATCCTATGTTATATCCTTCTAGCTTCTTAAAATTTGTATTTAAGCTGAAACTAAAAATCAAATATATAGATAAAATTGCTGGTATTTCCTGTTGACATTTTATTCCTAGGATCTCAAATCAGCTCTGTTACTTAATTATTATATTTCTCTGCATTATCCTTAAATGACTGCAATCAAATACTACTTTTATTAACAAGTATTTAATGCAATCTTTTTTTTTTTTTACTTAGTCCGATAGCCTAATTCAAAACATGAATAAAATTTTGCAACAAATTTAGTCTAAGACAGAGGGTGATAAACTATTCAGGAATCCCTTGATTCATAATCTAGTTATGTCCTCAATTAGGTAAGGCATGCCTGGTCTAGGAATGAAAATCAATAATACTTGGTGTACCAGTGTAGGGTATAAATATTTGACACATGGAGTCACAGAGCAACTGAGGTGGAATGGGGACCCTCTGAGGATCATCTAGTCTAGCCTCTGTTCAGAGCAGAGTCAACTAGAGCAGGTTGGCCAGCTGGGGTTAGATTATTTCCAAGGGTAGGTAGTCTACTATTGAACTGAGAAGCCTCTTGCAATGTTTGAGTACCATCACAGTGAAAGGCCCCTTATTTTGCGGTGGAATTCCCCATAATTCTGTTTGTGTCTTGTTGCCACTTGCCTTGTTACTGGGTGTCACTGAGAAGAGTCTGTCTCTGTCTTCTTGCCTCCTTGGCATCTGGGGTTTTTTCTATAGACATTAATAAGATCTCCCCTGTATCTTCCCTCTTTTTGTATACTGTGAAAATTGAGGGGGTGTGTTCTCAGCTGGACAGAGGCACAAGGTAAATTGAATTCCATACTGCAAATACAATATTAAACTTACAAGTATCTTGCACGCAATACCCATTCACAAATGTGAATGGATAGCCAGGAAACAAACAACATCTTGGAAGTTCTGATGCCAAAGGCAGAGGATATTGCTAGTCTAAAACTGAGATTCCCAGACTTTTTTAGGTGGACCTCATGACTCTGCCTTTTCCACTATACTCACCCTCATTTACCTTCTACCTCTCAAACTGACTTTACCATCATGGGACTCATGCCTTTCCTGTACCTACACAGGCGTGTGGCACTGCATGTTTCAGAAGATGATACCAGAGCTGCAGTGACCCTGACTCTCCTTTGTTCAGCTTTTTAGTACCACACCACTAAAACATGGCATTGCTCTCATCTTTCTTCATCCTACATTTGTTTAATGAATGGCAACCCTGCAGGCCCAGAAGAGCAACTGAGCAGTGCCTGTGTGTTCTAGTCAATACCAGCCCATGATAGACACCTTAGGTTGTGTATGTGGTGCTATTATAATGATAATAACAAGGTTCAGAAGTTTCCATATCTGAAAAGATAAGGTTGTGTCAGTGAAAGGTTGCTCCCAAGCTAATTGCCTCCTCTTTTAAGTAGCAGCTAATTAGCTTTGACAGAGCACTGTGTTTAGGAGACTCCAATAATTCTAGTTTTAGAGCTAGCTGAGGAATATATGAATGTATAGATGCACTCTATATACTTATATTTTCTGTATAACTTTCCAGCAGTCCCTTAAAAAACCCCAGCTTTGACTTTCAGAATATATTTATGCTCTGTGCCTGGTGTGGAAGAACACTGGAAATGGTCCGAAGGTGTGGATGATGAGTCCATGTTCTGTACAGGCTGTTTTGGGTCACTAGACAGGTTCTGCTGTTTTGTGCTCTGTAACGTCTCCAGTAGGCTTTTGCTTTCCTTCCTCTGGGTCTATTCTTACAACCATGATGATCATTTGCTGCTGTTACACACAACTCCTATTTACACATAAGATATTAAGAGGATAATTGTATATATTATCATGAACAATTCTCAGAGCTGGTTTCTATACACATGGAAACATCTCTTGCCCATTTGCTCGAGATAAATGGAAAAAATACCATCAGCTCCAGAGGCTCTTTGTTTCTAGAAACATTTTAAGCCTCAGAAATATTTTGAAGGAGTTTGCTTCTTAAAAAAAATACAATATTATTGAAAACAAAACAACAAAAGAATAGCAGGACAGCAATACACTGGGCATTGTTCAAATTTATTGGGAAATGAGAGTCCTTGTCCCACAGAATTATTCTCTCTGATGCTGATCTGGCAGAAAGAACCATCTCTCTCAGCTCTGAATGTGAAATGTTGATACTTCAGCTTTCTGTCACTGTCAATTCAAGTGGAGCCCAATACAGATACACACATCTGTGTAAACTGTTCTTTGTTTTGCTTTCCAGGATAATTAAGTAAAAGCCTACTAGATGAGCACAATTACTCAAAATTAATCACTTTCAAGCTAGTTAAATCATGACAGATTAATTGCTTGTATCTATTTCTGCATTAGGATGTTTTATCAGCAGAAGTACCCAAGTAGCTCTCCTGTTCTGGTAAATCATTGCTCTTTTAATGAGAAAATTGTAAATATTTATTATAGTCAATTATACTTTTAATTAACCTTTAAAAATTAGGTGGATTTAATTATATTTTATATGGGTGATATTTGGCTACATTTATCCTAAGCAAATTTTTAAACCTTGGAAATATTCAAGGCCAGGTTGGATGAGTCTTTGAGCACCCTGGTCTAGTGAGAGGTGTCCCTACCCAGGATCTTTAAGGTCCCTTTCAACCCAGACCATTCTACGATTCTGTGATTATTCTGATGTCACTTAGCTTCTTTCTGAAAGTTTGGAGTATGTAATGCCACTCTGGACAAAACAGTCTTGCATTAATATTGGACGTACTTTATGACAGAGAATAAGACTCAATTTGTAGAAGAAGTTCAGGAATTTAAATACATTACAACGTTGTTTCATATAAGGAAGAAATTTTTTACAGTGAGGGTGGTGAAAAACTGCAACAGGTTTCAAAGAGAAATGGTGGATACCCCATCCCTAGAAATATTAAAGGTCAGGCTGGGCTCTGAGCGATCTGATCTAGTTAAAAATTCTGCTCTGCTCATTGCAGGGGAGTTTGAACTAGATTACCTTTATAGGCCCCCTCCCACCCAAACTTGTTTATAATTCTTTGATTCTATGGTTCTATTTCAAACAAGTTTGATTTGTTTATCATCTCTGGTGATGAAATTTCACATTAATTATTTGGACAGTCAAGCAAGTAGCTTCCATGTATTACTAACATGTGAAAGATCTGTTACTTACTTACTTTGAGCCATGCAAAATTTGCTCTCTGTGAACAGCAATTATGATTCATCAAGGTTTGAAGTCACCTTAAGTTTAGCCCTCCAAATGTTAAGCTTATAAATTATTCTGGTTATCTCATTCTGTTATCACTGGAAAGGAAATGAGAGAAGCATTGTCAAAGGGTGATTGATTCCACCTAGAAATCCATACTGTGATCACATTAACTAATTTTTCTTAATGGCTAAAGTTATGTGAGATGAATGCAAGCACTTGTTGCTAGTACTAAAGGTTGCAAAGCAGAAAGACTACTGTCTGCTGAGCAGATCTGGTAAGATTGGATAAGAAATCTGATATTCTGTCTAATTGGCATTATATGGTCATTTATCCTGTTGTTTTCAACTTAGTAAGGGGAAGCCATCCCCTCTGTAGGCAGATCTTTCCCTGTTGGCTCTAAACGGGCAAGGACCCCTTAGTTTTGATGTCTTGCTTTAAAATAGCTTATGTAAATGAATGCCATTCACAAAGTGTAGAAAGTATGATGGCTATTTAGATATTGTGTTTTTGGGTTCAGGGCAATTGTTGCTAGAAAACACTTGAGAGCTAGAATAAATGTCTGAACCTGTATTTTTCAAGACATGACTTTAAAGTTTATGATTTAAATTTATGATTTTCCATATTTTAATGCTAAAAATCCCCACAGCTATCTAATACATGGAATGATAATAACTATTAGAAAAGCTAATTCAAACGGATGCCAGAACCTCTGCATTTTACTGTTATTGTTCCAACAATGTAGAGTTACTGCAGAGTTAAAAATGGATTTGCTGAAAGAAAGGAAGCAAAACATTGACAATCTTGAATTTTATTTTCAGGTTCAAACAGAAGTCACCAGGAAAAAAAAAAGCTTACTTCCTGTGTTAGGGGATAAGTGGGAAAAGTACAATGGTAAAGAATAAGAAGGGGATATCTTAAATATACATTAAAAATTCTCTGTTGAAAGTAACAGGGTGCTGACCTGAAACAGATTGAGATTAATGACAAGTGGTTCTGGTTTTGTATTGATCAGTGCCTGTGGCTATTTAGTAGATGATAAAACACACAACATTGATTAAAGCTACTGGCAAAATGTTTTAGATGTCAAAGCTGCAGTACTTTTCTTAAAGCTCAAAATAAAGCTTTTAATTAGATGTATATAATGCCATATATGCATAAACACATACATATACATAAATACTTATGTCTATATAATAAAATGCTTAAGAACTACTGGCAACAGCATTGGTTTAGTAGTACTAAGCTATTTAGATTTAATATGTGTGCTTTACCACTATTTCAGCAAGCTGTCATGTAACTAGTAGATTATACAGTGAATAAAATTAGCGAAATAGTATATACATGGAAATCCAAGCAATTTAACTCGTATTTCATAGAAACTTTTCAAAAGAAAGGATATTGAAATGTCTGTCACCTGAGAAATCTGTTTCACACATAGAATCTTCCTGTGGGGAAAAATATAGATCTAAACTCATTAGTGAAAGAGTAGAAATTGTTGAAATGTTGAAAGATTTAAGAGAAAATGAATTAAATAGGAAGAAGACATAAAAAATAAACATCTTCCCCATACAAAGGACTAATTATAGTAACATTGGTTACTTTGACAAATTGTCATTAGGATTGTAAGACATAATTGAACATCCAGAAAACACAGCAATTACCTCAGAAATGAATGTCAACTTTGTAGAATCTACCAGGAATTAAAAAATAGTGTTGGTACAAGCATAGAAACATGTTGTGAATTTCCCAGGCTTTGTTTTTATCTAGTTTCTGGAGTTACAGAAATGCCTGTTCTATTTCTTCTTGGAGCAAATAGACTCGATGTGGTCTTGGTCAGAGCAAAACTACCATACTCTGAGTTCATTCACAGACTGTATCAAAGTGTACAAGTGAGTGAAAACCTCAGAGGGAGAGGGTATATTTCACATGCAGAAGCCATTCCCCAGTGTAAAATGGGGAACTGCAACCTCCTTAATTGGGTCACTTATGTTCAGGCATCTTTTACCATTCACAGAGGTCTTGCAAGCAGGATATACATCTTAAATGTTCAAAGAAATTATTTATTGTCTCATATACACAGCTGATAGCAAATTCATGCTACTACACTTAGCATTAATTTGCTCACTGGCCCTGATGTGACACCAGATGAGTCTTTGCTGGGCAGACAGTCATCAGTCAGCTACAAAAGTGCTCCCTCTACTCCTTGCAGAGGGCTGATCCTCAGTCTTGTTAAATGCCCATCTACTGGTTCTCTGTTTTTTTCTTAGGACTTTATTGCTCGAGAAAACTTGTCACTTGTTTTTCCGGTTTTGTGGGACATTTGTTTGTTTGTTTTTGTTGTCCATTTTGGGGTTTTATTGTTTGTTTGGTTTGGTTTTATTTTGTTTGTTTTATTTCTTCCTTTAATTTTGAATTGATAACTGTTATTATCTCAACAATTTTACTTCTGTGTATGTTTTTGTTTTTCTTATCTTTCTGGGTTTCAATTTTTGTGCTTTGTCACACATCAGTAGCAAATTTCAGACAGCAAGCCACCCACTTGTGCTATACAAAATTGGGAGTTTTATCATAGAGAGACAAACCCTTTGGTCATAGGTTACAGGGTCTTATAAATTTGTGCTTCCTATCTGGTAACTTGATCAAGGTCATGTGCAAATCTCCACCTGGGTTGAAGATACATATATATTCCTAAAATTATCTCAGTGCCTTTTCAGCTTCCTGATCCCTAACTTCACTCTCTTACAGTCAACCTGGCAAAATTCCAGACAAACATATGAAAACTATTTTGTAATAAGCATAATCTAAATCATAGATGGATGAATAAAAGTTTGATAACAGATGTGCTTCTTTATGTGATTATTTTTTCTTCATGCAGGGCATAGAAAAGATAGATGTCAAAATGAAAATGTCAGCATCTACTCTTATTATATAATTTTACTTCTTCTGTGTGTACCCATTGAATGAATCTTTCTTCAAAAGCATTAAGAATTTTTTAGCTTAATCTGTTCTGTCCACTGGAGTGGATAGAAGTAAAGATGTTCTTGTTTCTTCTGTGGAATAGTCACTGGGCTGTTTGATGTGTTCCAAATATGTAACTGCCAATAAGAGGAAAGAAATAATAAAAAAATAATATTTTTTGATCATAAAAGATAGTGCTAAGGACCAGGGGGAAAAAGAACAGGTAACTTATGTATTTATGTTATAATATTTATATATGAACTACTGCCCTAAAGTCCCTATATATTCTGTGTGAGAATTGTTTCATATAGGAGAGATTAATTCTGCCCTATGGCAGTCATCTAAGCTAAATCAGATGGATTATTCAGGTGAAGTCCCCACTAATTGGAAAAACAGAAACATCACACCCATTTAAAAAAGGGTGAAAATGAGGGCCCTGGAAACTGCCAGTGTCACCTCTGTGCTTGGTATGATCATGGACCCACTACTCCTGGAAGCTATTTCAAGATATATGGAAGATGGAGGTGATTAGGAAGTGATCATGTCTTGACCAAGGGCAAGTCATGCCTGACTAATCTAACAGTGGAGTGACTGCATTGGTGGATAAGGGCAGAGCAACAGATGCCAACTACTTTGATTTCTTTAAGGCCTTTGATGCAGTCCCGAACAACATTATTACTTGTAAATTGGAGTTGATAGATAGGGTGTTGATGGATGGACAGTTTGATGGATAAGGAATTGACTGGATGACCACATCCAAAAATTACAGTCAATAACTGAGTATCCAAGTGGAAACCAGCAGTAAGGGTTATGCCTCAGGGGTCCATACTGTAGTCAAAGCTGTTCAATATCTTAGTTAATGACACAGATGGTGAGACTGAGTGCACCCACAGTGAGTTTGTGGATGACACCGAGCTGAGTGGTGCAGTTGATACACTTGAGAGAAGGGATGCCATCCACAGGGCCTGGACAGGTTTCAGTGGAATAACTTTGTGAAGTAAAACAAGATAAATCCTGCACTGGGGTTGGGACAATCCCCAATACCAGTATAAACTGCAGGATAAATGGATAAAGAGCAGTCCTGAAGAGAAGGACTTGGGGATTCAGGTGAATGAAAAATTGAACTTGAGCACTTTCAGCCCAGAAGGACAGCACCATGGAGAGCAGCATGGCCACTTTGTAAAAGGTGATTCTTCCCCTCTACTGCACTGTTGTGAGACTCCACCTGAGATCTGCATTCAGCTCTGGGGCTGGTAATATTAGAAGGGCATGGAACTGTCAGAGTAGGTCCATGGGAGGGCCATGAAAATGGTCAGAGATCTGGAGTATCACTTCTATGCAGAAAGGCTGAGAGAGTTGTTCAGCCTAGAGAAGAGAAGGCTCCAGGAAGAACTTTTTGTTGTCTTTTAGTACTTTAAGTGGGCTTATAAGAAAGATGAAGGACTTTTTGTCAGGACCTCTAATGACAGGACAAAAAACAATGGTTTTAAACTGAAAGAGGGTAGATTTAGATTGGATACATGGAAGAAATATTTTAATGATGAGGGTGGTGAGACAATGGGATAGGTTGCCCAGAGAAGCTGGGCAACAACAACTCCCCCAAATTTTCAAGTGTCCAAGGCCTGTTGGATGGGACTTTGAGCAACCTGATCTAGGTGAAGATGTGTCTGTGTATCACAGTGGGGGCTGAACTATGTGATCTTTAGAGGTCATTTTCAATCCAAACAATTCTGTGCTTTTAAATATGTCATTTTATCTTTGCTTAATGTAATTAAACTAAGTGCTTCACGTGGAGATCTTCAATACAGGTGTCTAAAGTTAGGTGAATTAAATCCTATCCACAGTATTTTTAATGACTAAATGAATAGATTTGATGTTGAAAGAAGAGATTAACAAGGGAATAGAAGAAAGGATTGACTATGGAATTCCTTTTAATACTTGAAAGCACTGTTCAGGGAAGTGAAGACTTGGCATGTGTAATTGTTTTATTATTTCAAGTTTGTTTCAAGGGAAATTTTAGAAAAATATTCTTTTTAAATATAAAAATGTTGCTGAAGCAATACGGCAAGACCATAATGGTGTTACTGTAAAACATGGAAATATAGGAGACTGAGTGGCACTTTGCTAGCATTTAAAAATATTACAATAAATGTTAAATAGATTTTTAGTGACTTTTTGTTCCCCTGCAGGATAAAATGCTACATAATACTTTAAAATGGATTAGCATAAATAATGCTTTCTTCTACTTGAATGATGTAGAAAGTGTTTTCACTAAATGAAGAAACTTTTACAAGAAGAAAATTAATAACACCAAACTGATTGGAAACTCTAGAAGTTGGAACTCAATATTTGAAGTCTGCAGTTTTAGGAATATATACTACTCCCATCTGTCAGATTGAAGAAGGCATATTTGAAAGGCTATGTGACATGCAGATGAGAATAGCAGGTATTTTCAAATGTAATGTTTGTAAATCTGACACTCATCTTCAACTAAAAACATTTTTTTCAGAACAGTGATAATAAAAGAACACTGGAAAAAGTACCTTCAATGATTTATTTTAAATGATTAAACCTCTAACAATGGAAAGTGAATTCACAGAAATAATGGTCCATATTTATGTCAGGATGTAGTTATAAGCTCCTTGTTAAAAGTAGTAGCATATTGAGCTAGAGATATACTCTAATGCAATCCACAGAATTTCCTATCTTTACTAAAATATAATAAAATTTTGCACCTGTCTTTTCACCTGTCATACATTTTATGCGTACATCTGAATAAAAATTATCAATTTTTATCTTTTATTAGAAAGAGCTTTAGGTAATATGAAAGCTATTTGTATAACTTAGAGTTCAGTGTCTTCAACTATTTTAACATCTCCGTTTCCTGAAGGGAAATGTCATGCTCTCCTCTGCATTTGAGTGTCATTTGAAAGATCTTTCAGAGTTTATCCATTTGGGGTAGCCAGGCATTACTGATGCTGCTGCTGATGACTAGTTTCCATAAAATCTGACTTTAGTGACTGATCTTATTTATTTTGCAACTGTTATGCTGAGTCTGCCAAGCAGCTCTATAGTTTCCTCTAGTAAAGAGGAAATATGTTATATCTATGCCATATCACGGAATCATAGAATCATAGAGTGGTTTGGGTTGGATGGGATCTTAAAGATCATCTTGGTCCAACCTGCCTGCCATGGGCATGGATACCTTCCAGTAGACCAGGTTGTGGCAAGCCCAGTCAAATCTGGTGATGAGCTTCCGGGGGTGGAACAGCCACAACTTCTCTGGATAAACTGTTCAAATGCCTCACCACCCTCACATTAAAGAATTTCTTCCTGATAACTAATATAAACCTACTCCCATTCAACTTACAGCCATTAACCCTTGTCCTGTTACAACATTCCCATATGTCTCTGGCTAGGGCATAAAGTGAAATGAAGGGACTGTGTAAATGCATGACAGCAATGATTAGGGAATCCTGAAGCCACGAGTCAGTTTAGAGCTGCCGCACTGTCCATACCAGGATAACTGTGCGATGAAGTTCATGTTTTTCCTGTTCAGTCTCTTCATCTCACCTTCCCAGCTGAGAAACAGTGAGTAAAATGCTAATTTCAGCATTAAACTCATATTATTTATGTATTAAGCATAAGTAAAAAAAAAAGGCTTTTTTGGAATCTCAATATTGTCTAAATTCATTAGCAGTCATGGGGATTAGAAAAGCGCATGTGGTATACCAAGTAGATACCTAGTTTGGTTCAGTTATCCTGATGGATATACAAGCCACCGATATTCTTCTATTTCACCAATACTTTACTGTTTAACTAAAACTTGCAAGAAAATACTAAATAAAAGAAAAAGGAAAAGATTTTTCACTATTTTTTCCCATTAAATGTTATTCTATACACTTGAAGTTTTTGAAGTATATCATGAGGATTTTCATATCTTGAGTGTATAATGGAGGTACTGATCTCTTATGTTCAGTTTGTATTTTAATACAAATGCCTTAAACATAATTTCAGACAGTGAGCCATCCTTGGGATTTTTTTAGAGAAAACAACAAAAGAAAAATCAAATAAAAATATTGCCATATGAAGCAAGAAGATAACATTTAAACATGCAAGTTACTAGAAATCTTGATTGCTGAACTAGAACTGAAAAAAGAAATGGCATATTAAAAATATGACATCAATGTATTGTTAACAAGTGAAGAAAGAAACAGGATTCTTAAGCGTATGAGAACCTTGCAGACACTGTAAGGAAAAATCCTCAGACATTTCTGAAGCTTACTGTAGGTTTAGTTGTATATTTGTCAAAGTACTCCATGTTGTTTAAGATACCATACAAGATTTTGTGCAAATAAACATCAGGTTGGTGAAAATGTATTGTTCTTGGTTTTGTCTAGCTTCAAATTTCCTGGGCTGAGAACTGAAGCAGAAAAATCAAATACTATAAAACTCATCCCTGACAAAACTATTTATTGTGTTTGTCTTGTGTGGCCCTTAGTGGATCTGGAAATGCAGCAACTGTCCTGTTCTTTCTGGACTTGACTCCTCTGGGGGTGAGTGAAATTATCATCTATCTTGCTCATATTAGCACACATTGTCTTTATCTTTGGTCTTGAGTAGTCTAGTGTGTATAGACCTTATGGTGTTATCTGTGCTGTCAATTCATCTTGGAGCTCACACTCAGAAGCTCAAACTTCCTGACTTTCCACATTGTCTATTTTGTAGCTCAATCCCTGACTCTGGCAAGGGGTGATCTGGAGTTCACTGATCTGGGTAAATGCCTGAGATGCCACAGTAGTCAGTCAAAGTGTGGACATGGGCAGCAGGAGCTGTGGGGTCTCTCTGTAACAGACAGAGGAGCAAAATGAGGGCAAATGAGACATGGCATTGGGACTGGGCCGAGAGTGGGAATTGCACACAAAAACAGCAAGAAGTGCTCCTTTTCCATAGATGTAGGAAAGCAAGGGATCCAGGACATCCCAAAGAGAAAGATTTTGAAAACAGGCAGTTTTTACTAATTCGAGACAATATCTTTTTCCAGAATTTGTACTCCTTGTCTCCTCATACTCTTCTGCAGTTAGATCCAGGACAGTAATTTGACATCAGATTTAGTGTATACCTTTTGAAGAACTACAGTAAAGAGGAGAATTCAGATAGGAGATTTTTTAGTTGTCTGCCAGAGAAAAGTTTCCAGACATGGAAACCATACTGAACTATGCTGGAACATCCATAATTTAAAAAAAAAAGAAAAAAAAAAAGAAGCAAAAATATACTTTTTTCTCCAATAATTCATTTTTAAAATCTCATAGCACATTTCTGTCCATGTCACTGTATTTACCTAATGTAATATTAGAAGTGCTATACAGAAGAAAAATGAAACAATAAAATGTTCAGGGTGTGAAGAGCTCTAAATGTAGTTTCTAATACACTTGTATTTTTACATAGATTTTATATAGTAATCCAGTTATCTATGAACATTTTTTGTCAAACAGTGGGGTGCTTACATACATATTTGTTTTGAAGACGCATAAGAAAAATCTTACATAAGAAAAAACACTGGGGCTGCCATTATATGATAACATGTGATCATGCAAAGATCCACACAGCCATGACACTTTCTCTCAAGAAATATCATAGAAATACAAAAGCATTTAGGTTGGAAAAGACATTTAAGATTATTGAATTCAAGCATTAACCCAGCACTGCCAAACCCACCTCCAAACCGTGATCCTAAGTGCCATGTCTACATATCTTTTAAGTATTTCCAGGCATGGTGAGTCAGATATTTTAGAAATATCCTGACTGTTATCCATAGGTTGGTTTATTGCTTTATTAACCTCCAGATGGCAACATAAGTTACTCATGTATTTCAGGACTTTGTTGAATTGAGGCCATGGGAATGAGAATACTGGAAACTGGATCTGTGATGAAATGCTGTATTTAAAAGGGCAGACAATATAAGGTGGAACAACAATTTTGTATGTTTAAATCACTGCTGGCTATTCAATTTATTACTTAGTTATATACTTAAACCTTATATTCTTAAATCCTTGTTTGCTGTCATTGAGAGTCCTTTCTTTCTTGCATGGGAGAAGTGTACGAAAATTAAACAAATATATGGCCTAAGAGTGATTCTGTATGAGCAATTTTTCTTCATTTCAGTGCTGGTTGTTTATGAAATATGCATGAGGCACAAAATTTGCATTTGCAGATGCACACACATCACAGATCCTGCATCTGTTGGTTAAAATCAAAACAAAACAACAGCAACAAAAATTATCAAACACATCAAATGGAAAACTTTCCTTTCAGAAGCTCTTCAGTTAAATCTTGGGGGAATATCCAAAGAATTGTGCTCTTTGTATTGCAGTTAGNGTTCTTTTTCTTTCTTTTGTTTTTTCTTTTTTTTTTTTTTTTTTTTTTTTTTTCTTTTTTCCTTTCCCTTGTCTTTCTGACCCAGCCACTGGAAATAAAGCTTTGGTAGCATCTTATGACAAACAGTCGTGTTCATTCTGTGTTAAAACATTACCAGTGGTCTCATCACCATGACATCAATTTCTTCAGTGGCTTTGAGACTTCGATGGCTTTGGTTACTGACACAAGCAGACTTGTTCAATCTGTAATATAAGTTATGATGCTTTGCTTTCTAATTTGATGAAGTTTGTAGAAAAAAGAAACCTCAAAGATATTTATAATCAAAGCACGCAGATGCATCCCTCCAGGTTTGTCACAATCTGCAACATTCTTTATTTGCTAGCACAATTCCATGATTACATAGTACTCAATGTCAAGTTACACAAGAAAAGTGTAGTTGCAGTGTTTT
>VZTX01002523.1:379608-405249 GCA_013400915.1 Pardalotus punctatus | reverse complement strand
AGGCGAGGCGAGGCGAGGCGAGGGCGGTGAGGCGGGGGCTGCGGCCCGCGATTCTCCCCTTCGCCCTGGTCAACCCCTACCTCCTGGGCAGCACTTCTTGACGCGGCCGATCCCGGGAGGGGGGCCGTGCGGGAGGGGAAGCTTTGCTGCAAGCGGGTACAGGCCTCTCGGGGAGGCCCCGCTCTTCCCGGGCAGGGCCGTCCCCTTTTCCGGGCCTATCCCGGACAGGGCAGGTGCCGGCCAGGACCGTGGAAGAGCCTCGGGGTGCTGGGCCGAAGCTTTTGTTGCTGCAGGGCAGCTGCTGTGATAGGAGGGTGACGGGTCACGGGAAATAGTGTAAATAAAAGGTCATCTGGAGATAATATGGAGGAGGTTGAGGGAAGTTTTTTAAAGAGGCTTTAAAATACAGAATTAGCGTATAAGAGGAAAAATGAGCCTTAAGGGGCATGGTGCTTTTATTTCTGTTTTCTGTACATCTACGCTGCTTGCTTTGTGCATCTTTAGTGATACTGCTGCCGTGCTCAGGTTCTTCTGTAGTGATCATAAATAAATAACTTACTAGGTGCTTGTTTTCATTTTGTTTAACGAGCTGTTGAAATTCCAAATATTGAGGGTGAATAGAGTTTGAATGCTGAAATCAATAGTAGTGCATTGATCTCTGCCTGACAGCGTCAGCAGTACTTCATTAATATTTACATGCTGTCCTTAGAGTCCTCTGTCTTCTTGTGAGGGCAAGACTTACAAAGATCAAATTAATAGGAATTATGTCTTCTGAACCCCACCTAGGCTTTTGCCTACGTGATAAAAATGAGGCAGCTGAGTTATCTGCACATCAGCTCTAGAAGTTCTGGTTAGTTGTTATTGAATCCAAATAATGTGCTTCGTAGGGGTCACTGGCTAAAATACGGTTGCTGTGTCTAGGAACCGGACATCTTTACACAGAGAGAGATACCTGGCAGAAAAATTGGACTTTTTAAATGCTTTTTCAGACAAACACACCATTTTGTTAGTAAGACTTACCTGCAGTTGTCTTTCAAAGTGGTAGTGGAAAGACTGGCATTCACAACACCTGGTGGGGAGGTGTGTCTGTCTGGCAGGGAAGTGTAGGTATTTGGTTGTGTCTGTATCATGTAATACCTTGTGGTTTATAGATGTTGAAGGGTTTCACTTACCTCTCAGTGGTATCATAGTGCACTGTGCAGGTATAGTCACTACTGAGCAAAGGCTTTTTGATTAAACTAGTGCTGAAACATGGATTTTTTTTTTCCCTGTCCTTTTTTGCCAAGATAGGATAACATAAATGAAATCTGATAAATAGGGTTTTGCACGTTCAGGTAATTATGATGGGCCTATATTTTTAGGAAAGCTTTAGCAACTTCTTTTGCAAGTATGTATGATTTTCAATTCATGCTTTAAATTTCATACCACTACTAGCTTAGATTGTCCCTGTAGTATTCATTGTTTGGAATGAATCTCTCTCTTCATGTCTTTCCAAACAGCTGTTTCTGTTTTCATGTCTTTCCAAACAAAATCTTTGTTTCCAACGAAGTACTGGGGTGCTTCATTATTTGTAGTTTCCACACCAAAGAACAGACCTGTGTTTCTGGCTATATGGCCTCTGCCAAATGCATACTTACTTTACATATAGCTGATCTGTGTCAGTTTGGGACAGAGTCTGTTCCTTCATCAGCAGATTCTTCCTGCCCATTTGGCTGTTGTAATAATGTTTTTTTTTGCTTTACCTTCCTTTATTACTTTTTAAATAATGTTCCCTTGTGGGTGTAATTTTATTAGATGAACTTGGGTCATGGGACAGTCTAAAAGACTGAGGAGATATGCATGCCCTAGTTCTTGCTAAAATATGGAGGAGCCTGATATTTTTACATTTGTTTTTATGTGGTTGGTATTCCTTTGAACCTATGCTGCTTTGAAAATTTTGTACTTCTTTATGCTGTACCTTTTCAGTTTAGCGGCTACACCTGTCATTTTTCAGATTTCATGCCTTTGTTTAGTCTGTTAAGGTTAATCTGCTCCATCAATCCCATTAAGTCATTCTCTTTTATGTTTGTATGGAATTTAAGTGAGAGAAACCTCCTTCAGTAAGAAAAATACAAATATAATTTGTTTTTAAGAGCAAGAACTCATGCTTTGAAAGGGACTTGTATAAATACAACACTGGAAAAAACACATAGAAGAATTTCAGTTTGAAAGCAGTTGCATCTGATTTCTCTTTCTTTTAATCTTTTGTGTTTAGGACTCACTAGAAAGCCTGGCAAAGGGCTTCTTTTCATATTTAATGGATATTATGCCTTATGTGTACAGACTCCAGAGCCTTTATATTTACTTAATTAACTTTTTATAATTTATAAGTGGTTTTATCTCTCAGCTTTGTAGACTTGGTATTTGATATGAGAGTATTGAATGGAACCTGCAGTAGTGGTTGGGAAAAGCAGGAGCAAATGAGCTCAAGGAGGCTTGGAAATGTAGACCTCCTCATTTCTAAACCAAGCAATTCCTCTGTGTTTTCATATCAGTAAGAAAGTTCTTCAGCATTGCTAATTTCTGGGTTTCGTTGAAATGAACCAGTGAAATTCCAATCCCTTCATGCTTTATGCAGTGAAATGCAATTCTTTATGTTACTGCTCTTTGGACCTCTTGGTATCTTGTCTATGACTGCTACTTGTCCTTGTAATAGTTTTGCTGAGGCAGAGCAGAAGGACCATTTTTAATAGCAATATTACTATCGCTCAGGGCTCTTCATTGTAGTAATTGAGTTGTCAAAGTTTTTGGGGAATTAAACTATTTTTGCTGTAGGTAGCACCAAAAAGACAGAGGATAAATGCCACAAAGATCAATATTTTAAAAGAGGTATTATTCTCTGTACTAAAAGCAATAAACATTTAACTCCTGCTTCTGAAATTGACATGTATGCAGAGCATGAGAGAAGAATTTGCAAATGGTTTCATTCTTGCTGTCCTGCAGTTTCTTTCAGAATGAACCCTGTCTGTTCTTGGCACATAAACCAATTGTGAAATAGCTGAGTTTTATGAAGAAAGTATAGTGCAACATAGTCTGAAAGAAACAAGTATGAAGTTTGCCTGGGGGTAATTCTGTAAAACTTATAATCATTAAAAAATATCAATCTGATATACTTAGAAACATTTTCCTTTTACTTAACAGATTAGCTAGAGGATGTTCAATGTGGTTTTCCTTAGTGCCATAAACTAAGAAAACTAATTCAAGAACTGGATGGTACTCTGCACTCTTACCAGTTACTTTCTTCTGCAAAAGCAGACAGGTCATTGACAAGAGCAAGGCGTTGATGATCCGGGTCTCAGGTACTTTTAAGTATTCAGGCTACAGAGGAAACAAGGTGAACTATAAATACTCATTTTACTAAAGTAGTTGTTTTGTTGAATGAATGCTCTTTTGTGTTCTGTCATCAAAGTCTTGGAACCTGGAATTATAAAGGGTCACCTTAATGTTTTAGGGCAGGATAAGTGTTTTGGACTATTCCCAGTGCTTTGTGTCATCATGCTCCTTTTATTCCTGGGTCTTTTGACCCATTGAACAAGTGTCTGAAATTAATCACCAGTATTTTTTGTACCTGTTTGCCTTTAAGTTTCTTGAATTCATGGAAGCTTTCTAGACCTGATCTGATTGCCTTGGAGGAAGTTCTAGCACTCTCTTCACTTTCTGTCCAAATTGTCTGTGTTTTTAAAGACTCGGGCCTCACAGTTGATCAGAAACAAAATCATACATTTTCATCTCTGCCTGAAAGAAAACATTACTCTGACTTCTTTTAAACTTATGACATGTCTGAAAGACCAGTGTATCGGGATACAGTCATTACTTTTAGTCTTGTCACTTGCCTTTCTCAGCCAGCCCTGTTTTGCTGTTACTCAGTAATACCCTACCTTTTTTCTCTTCTATTTGAGTTTGTCTTGAAACAGCTTTCATTTTTCTTCCTTTGATTTCCACACTGCATGTTGAACAAGTCTGGACTTTGGAATGAGGTGGAGTATCTCATATGTAATCACACCTTTGGAACAAGTTTCCCCTTTTAAAGGAGCAATCTTGTCCCTTTTATATCACTGTATGTCTGCAGTGCCAGATATGATGCCAAATCCAATGTGAGGCATGTGGAAAGGCTTGTGTTCTTCCTGTTTTAAGAACAGAGCAGGTGCAATGAGATCAAAGATCCATACAGTCCATACAGTAGGTTGGGTAAGGGAAGAATAACAGATGCCTAAAGGAATAATAGATTGAGTAGATGGTAATGCTTCCCTAATAGACTTCTCCAGCTTTCCATAAAGAAGTCCATGACTTATTTATTTACCGTGAACGACTGTAGCTGGTATTCATGGCTGTTTGGTTGCTAGCCCATTATTCTTCCCTAGTGTTTTTCTGATGACAGTTGCAGTTTCCGTTCTAATCTCATGGTGTAGATTAGTAGTTTCTTCCGAGTTTAGTCACAAACGAAAAAAAAATCCTGTGATGATGAGAAACTAATATCAAGTATTTTTTTAAGCCTGTCTTAAAAAAAGATAACTGTAGAATTGTCCTGTTTCTGCCCAGTTTCCACAAGAAGAGAGTTATTACTAAGGAACTGTAATCTGTTGAAAAAAAATTTGTAATGGAAACAATGATGGTTTAACTGTAGAGCTTGTGAACACTTCCAAACAGCATAGCTTTTCCATCTCCTGACTTTCAAACTTCCTGAGAACCTGTTCCTTGCTGCTACATTGCTTTAGTCATCCTGTATGTATATAGAGTGGCTTCAGCAACGCTGTTGTTCGTACTACAAATATGTTGCTTAGGGTGGTTCAACAGAGGGTTGTTTCCAGCCTGATACACAAAACAAACATAAACCTAAATCTGTGGCTTCCTTTCCTGGTTTTGGTGGCATACGCTTCTCAGCAGCATCCAAGTTATTACTAGTGTAGAACACAGTTAAAAACTACACTATTTTCACTAGAGGAGCAGTAAAACCATCTTGATTTAATTGAATTGAAGTGTATATAAATAGACAAAAGTTGAAATCTGTCTAACTTTAAAAGCTGCTTGAATATTTTCAGGTCCCACATCTACAGTGTTTCCTGTAATTTTTTTACGTTAGTCATTTTTCCATATTTCCTTTCTCTCCTTAGTTGTAGGAAGAAGGAGGGAACAACAAAGCTGTCAGAGAATGTGAATCAAGAGAGGTGATCAGCTTTCTGCAGTCTGTTCCTGCATAGAAATGAGTTTTAGATATGACTGTGGCACTTCAATCTTAGTGCTAATCCCCATCTGCAGGCGTTCATAGGGCTTGATGCTCACTTAGAGTTGTTGAATGCCATCATCTATCCAAGCTCAAGTGAGCAGTCATTTTGACAACTTTTTAATTGTTAACTTTACAGCGGCTTGGATTTCTTTCCAGTGCCTGAAGGGGTCTACAAGAGAGCTGGAGAGGGACTTTTTACAAGGGCATGTGGTGATAGGACAAGGGGCAATGGCTTTAAATTGAGAGAGGATAGGTTTGGATTAAATACATACCACCATGAGGGTGCTGAGGTGCTGAAACAGGTTGCCCAGAGAAACTGTGGGTGCCCCATCCCTGGAAGTTTTCATGGCCAGGCTGAATGAGGCCCTGTGCAACCTGATCTACTGGAAGGTGTCCCTGCACATGATAGGGGGGTTGGAACTAGACGATTTTTAGGGTCCATTCCAACTCAAAGCATTCTATGATTGTATAAAAACGACACTACTAAAAAGTCTTTGTTACCTGACTTAAGTAGGTGCCTTATGAATGCCTTTGCTTTGCAGTACAAGGAATTGGTGTCATCTAATATGTCTTGTATCTAAAGCTTGTTTTTTTAGGAATACCTGTAGCCATTTACTTCTGTATATGTTCCACAACATGCCTCTAAAATTCTTCTGTGTTTCATTTCAGAACTACTATGGAACCTTGGCAGCCTTGTAGGTCTGGAGGGCTTAAATCCAAGTTCAAAAAGGCCTTTTCCAGTCCAGATGATTTGCTGGCTGAAGCACTTAATTAGGATGGTTTTTGAACAAATTGGATTGAACATGGAATCAGTAAGTGTTTCAAACTTCCTTTATGTTTTCAGAAAATAAGGTATAGAAAGCACTTCACGTACTTGCATTAGTGCTTATCTAGCAGAATACTTGAAGTATACTCAATACTGGGATGATTCTGCATTGCTGAAAAGGCATGAAGTTTATGACTTGGACACTGAAATATTGAGTAATAAATGTCTTAAAAGTACTATGCAGTTCCTTCTGGTTCTGATAAACTGTTTACTTTGTAAACACTGCTTTTCATGCCGGACTTCTGTGTGTGTTGTGAAGCTGAAGGAGAATTTCATCTTGTTTTTAACAGTGATTAAAAAAATAATTTTGTTTCTTGTTCTTACCTTGGAGATACAAAAAGCCCCATGAAACTGAGATGATTAAAATTGTGCTATATTTACCTCTTCTGTGCTATAGTTACCTCTTCTGGAGGTGTTACAGCACATGAGAATGATACAGCTGTGTTCTTTACTGGGTAAACAGAGGAATAGGCCTGCATAGCTCTCCTCTTGGAGGTGACTATACAAAGACCTTTCTTTGAATACGTAGCAGAGAGAGGCAGAGAGCTGCTACGCATCAACTGCTTTGTCACTGGGACCTTTAGGAAGCTATTTTGAGTACAAATGTTGACCTCAGTGCAGTAATCCCTGTAAGATTTTTTAATATTTTAATGTTTTAAGAATGGGGAAATCCTTAACAGGTATGTATTTAGTCAGTAGTATTGTGGTAGAACTCTTTATCAGTCTTGGGAATTTATGGAGAGCAAAATGTTTACAGATTGTAAATTAAAATTGACAACAAGAATCTCTATTTTAGGAATTTATTTCAACTATGATCTGGGATTCCATGTAACTTTGAAAATTCAAAGTATAAGAATATGTTGCATTACCACACTGTGGTAATTCAGCAATTTGAGCCTAAATAGGGAGAGGAACAAGTTTTTAATCTGTCCCCCCCCATTCTCTATTTGTATCAAGCTTATGATAATGCAGTTACATTTCCAAATGTCAGCTGTTCTGGACAACAACAAAACCCTGATGCAATAGGAGTGTATGACTAAGTAGCATTTTGCAGACTTGCTCTGCCAGTGCTTCAAGTCAACAAGAAGTTGTGTGAACTTGGTTAGAGCAGTGCTGAGACATCAGCTCAGCTGAGCAGGGAACTGACTTTGCTTGCACCTCTTGTGGCACAGTTTGCATGCAGTTCTCTGAAGATGTTGTCCCAGCATATCTTGAATTACCAAAACTTACTCATTCAGAGTTTTGGTGCACCAAGCCACTGTTGCTGAGGAGCCACAAGGGCATTTGGAAACCAAATATTTTTGAGTATCTGGGTGCTAGTCAACAACTTCTCTGTGGTTTGAGCAATATCTAAACAAGTTTTGCTGCTTGTTTAAAATGCATTGCACTTATGTTGTTAATAGAGCATGTAGTCTGGATTCTCTTGCTGTTGTGGAAGTACTTCTGCAACTAATTAAGCCTTCCTTTGACTGGTATTATTTGTTCCAATGCCACATCATTTGGAGTCTCTTGCCAACAGTTCTGCTTTAAACATCAGAATCAGCTGTGAATAATGAGACTATATTACTGTGGTGCTGTTTGTTAGTGACGTTTTCTTGAAGGCCGCTGATCCACCTGCTGTTTGCTCAGACATGTAAACAAACAATAAGGTGATAGGCACAAATGTGAGGTCTTTGTTGAGGCAACCAACATGCAGCATCAATAGACTACTCTGCACTGGAAAATTTGTGTTCAGCTTAGAAGTGTATTAAGCAAGAGAATGTATTTTTTATGGAATGGGAAAAAAATAGATCTGAGTAGATTCATGGCAAAGTTGCAGCTCTGATGTGAGGATGTTGCATAGTATATGTGCAGTGTGCATTTGTTTTGTCAAATTTGTTACATTCCAGTAAAGCCAGAGGAAGGAAGGGTAGACATTAGAAATAGGCAAAATGTTTGTGTGAAGTTTATGAGATAATCTGGAGATCAATACCATAGAACATAAACCTTCCTTTTTAAGAGAACCTTCAACATCTAAGAATAGTGATCTTTGCTTAGTATATCAAAATGTTCAGCTGTGTGTTTTGAAACTCCCACAGCACCACTGCAGTCATCATAAAGGCAATATTGCCATGCCAGAATAGCCTGGATTTTTTCTGGTTTTTTTGTTGGGCAACCTTCTAACAGGATGTCAAGTTTGCTTGGAGCTATGATCCTTTAAAAACTATGGTCTGACTAGTAAATTCACATTTACAGCTATAATTAAACACTGGCCAAATTTTTTTAATTACCATACAGTGTTCTTATTGTTTACTAACAATGTACCCTTTGTTAGAGTCTTCTCATTATTCTTTTTCTTGTTTGCATTGTTTTTGTTGCTTTTCCCTGTGCTGAAACTGTTCCTACTTCTCTCTGGGGCTTTTGCTTTTGTTCTGGCTCATTTTGTAGTGTTCTCCTAGGATTAAACTCCCATTTTATTTCATTTCATAAGGCTGTGGTAAATATTAAATACAACAAAAATAAAGCTAATTTAATCCCTGTTGAAACAACATAGAGGAAATCTAAATTGCAGTAGAAACAGTTCTAGTGAAGCCAGGTGTGTTGAGCTGCTGTGGGCAGTTGTCTCTAGGTGAATCTATATTTTTAGGGCAGGGAACAAAGTTCCTTTCTTAGAAAAATTTCATCAGTTTTTCCTTTTTATTTTCCTTTCCTCTTTAATTTCACAATTACATTTTCATATTTATTGTAGCTGATACTTATTTTTATTAAGAATGGTAGACAGTATTCCTGTTTTAGAAGAGCTCTTAATTAAAAGATATTTTGAGAAATGGAGAATTATGTAACTATGGATTTTTAATGATTGAGTGGCTTTTCTTGAAACCCTGTAAAATGAGGTGTCTGACTGAATGTAGGCTGTTTAATGTCTTGAAAATTGGAATATTGTGTTTTTGAAGATACTTTCAGCTCTTGAATTCTTCTGCATTACCTGATTTATTGCTTTGGATTTATATGTAATGCAAAGGCTGTCTTGACCCTAAGCAGCCATAGCTATATTGTAATGATGATGTATAATGTATTTGTGCCAGTTCAGGTACAGAATGTAAGGAGTTCACTGAGACAGAATTCAGTGTATAAACGTCATATGCTACTCTGTCATGAAAGGAATGACTAAATACATTTAGCACAAGCATAGTATGGAATAATAAGGGAGAGCTATTACAATATGAAACAAAAATCAGTTCCCTAACAGGTGGTTTCTTTATTCTTCCCATCCAGGTGCTTTGGTCAAGCAAGCCTTATGGTTCATCTCGAAGTATTGTAAGAAAAATTGGTACTAACCTCTCTCTTATACAGTGTCCAAGAGTTCACTTTCAGGTAGGTGGTCTCAACAGTTTAGAATATGTGTCTCACTGATAAATACTGAGAAAGGATTTGCTCATGACTAGAAGGTTTGTAAAAGCAGAATATGATAAACTAGACGTAGGAGAATTAGCCTACTTAAGTTCTTTCTGCTTCCAGTTCAGATTTTTTCCATATAGGAAAACTGAAAAAAAAAAAGTGCATAAAAGAGAAAAATTATTGCAACATTTCTATAAACAGTACTTATAAGCTAGGCTTAAGAAGCATGTAAAGATGAAGATTGTTAAAAATATTTGGGAAAATAAACAACTTTATTGGAAATTAAAAAATTAGTAACCAGGTAACATGAGTACCCTGTTTGCTTTTGTTTAAAATACAAGGCTAGCACTGTGTAGGTGAAAGGGGAAGGTAAAGAGCAAGTATAAAAGCTTAAGGAAGAGAAAACCCATGCTTTCTATAATGAATCTTTCAGGAGCAGATGGGAAAATGGAAGCTGTTATACATAATCTCTTCAACTCTGGTGTTAGGGGTAGGGGGTGGGTATAGAATTGGAGAAATTTAGTGTTTGAAATTCAAGCTGAGAGAGGAATGTTTTGTGGGCTGAGCAAGGGCAGGGAGCATAAGGATGAATGGAGGGAATCAGCTACCACACTAAGATAAAGTCGTTTCCACACTACTAAATTTTACAATGTTTACATTAATTTCTTTATCCTAAATGAAATGTATGAACAAAATTTAGACTTGAAATTACAGCAGCAAAACCAGATAGTAGAAGCCTTGTTGGCTTGATAGTGAAAGCCATGCTAACCTTTTGCCTCTCTTAAAAAATTACGTTGAGAAACCTGGGAGCAGCCATCTCCTATTTCTAGTGGCTTGCTGAAATTAAAAAATAAAGGGAGGTGGGGTTTTGTGCAGGCGAGGACAACAAATGACATGGTGGGTTTAAACTTTTGAATATATAATTAATAGTTGTTTTGCCAGCAGCAAGGCTCCTTGTGCCTCAGATTTGAAAGGTAGTGAAGTCCTCTTACAATGTGTCTGATTTTCTGTGCTGTAAAAGCCCTGCAAGGTAACATGATGCTCATTTGCCGGTAGTTAACCAAATACTGACTTCTGTTAATGTGGCACATAAAGAAAGCATTTCTGGTTTGTGTTCTTCCAAGGAACTGTACAATATATCTGCGGAATCTCTTCCTGATTATTTTTAGTGTTTAAGCAAATAAATAAATAAATACATAAATAAGTTTTGCGCTGAATTCGGTTAAAATAAATATAATATTTTCTTTTTATTCCTCTTAAAGAGATATTCAGTTAGCTTTGTGTGTACACTAAGTATAAACAGTCACCTTCTATTAGATGAAAGGAAAAGATCCTAAAAATAAAAGTACAGTTATGAGAGTTAATTTAATTAAAAATAGGAATTTCAAAGTTTGAGCCTTGGAACACATTAAAATTTATATGGTTTGTGCAGACTCTAAACTATTTTAATATATAAACTGCTGAACATGTTAAGTGTGATGCTAACATCTGTTTTCTTGTGTCATTATCTCAGCATTAAGATTCTATAGTGAATTTCAATACTGATCTTGATCGTTTTCATGCTGTTGCAACTGACACTTTCCTATGGCTGTCTCTTCCTCTTTCTTTCTTGCCAGCCTTAGCTCTGTTATCAAAGGACCATGAACTGAACCTTGCTGTAAGTCACTTTATATAAAAAAGCAGATCAAATCTGACTTGCATCATGGGAGGGTGCATGTATGTAATCAGTGTTTCTAACCCCAGAGCAGCAGACTTCCCACTTTTATCTTCATTTTCCTTATGATAGGTGAATGAAAGAATATCTCCGTAACATTCATACTTACCTTCTGGCATGCTTTTGTTCAGCTAGTCTGTAAAAAAGAATAGTAGCCTAACATCTTGATGTTTGAGGTCTGCTGACTGTTGTGTCTGTCTCTGTGGATCTTGCCGTAGTCAACATTTAAATTAACTGCTAAATGCTAAAATGCTGCTTATGTATTCAGTAAGAGGTGGCAGAGCTTATATGCCTTATGTACTCTATATGGCATAAACAAATGAAAATAGTTCATATAGATCTTTCGCATGTCATAGTTTTTAGATTTATTTGTAGTCTTTAGGAGCAAATAAAACCAAACTTACCACTATGGCCTACGTAGATTCAACCAAACCTGCAGCAGCGTCTCTCAAGATGGTATCCTTCAGCTACAGCATCTCGGTTTTAGTCCCATGCTTATCCTGTCTGTCTGTGTCTGTCTGATGGATATCTGATAACTCAGTAGAAGTCTCCTAATAAAATGCTGTGCATGTGACAAACATCTGAATTTACTGGGCTAATTTGAAAAATCGTAGCAAGTTTGTCTTACTTGAAGTATTTCCAAATATTTAATACATAACTGTATTAGTAAATTGAAACATGGAGGTTTTTATTCTGTCCTCAAGTGTATAAAGATATCTGTTCTAGTTTCTGCTTTCTGGAGCAAACAAAAGAGTAGGGAACCTGCCCTGCCTTTCTGCCAAGCAGCGTTTCCGTAGTGTAGTGGTTATCACGTTCGCCTAACACGCGAAAGGTCCCCGGTTCGAAACCGGGCGGAAACACTAGTGGGGCTGACTCTGTCTTCGGGAGTTGGACTCGATCGTTCTTTATGTGTCCCTTCCACCTCCAGGTGGCAAAACAGTACAGTGAGTATGGTATGGTCTTCAGAACTCCATGATGGGTCTGCAGACCGCAGGTGTGCCTGTGTGTGCAGCACACCTGCACACTGAGACAGGCAAAAAGCCTGTGAAGGAAGAAGTGGGGGAAGCAATTACATAGTTTTTAGAGAAAGAAAAGCAGGCTGTGGGACTGATTGATTCAATTCCTGCCATCCGGTAGAACTGGGCCTCTGTTTTCAGCACTCTGTTCTCCATTTTAGGTCCTGGCAGAGCGGTTGTTTAGGTTTTCTTCAGCTGGGATTGACTGGAGGAATAGGGTAGTCACAGTGGTGTTTACAGTCAGGGGAATGTTTAAAGAGATGGGTGTTGGCTTTCACCTTTAAATTAAAGTAAAAATCTTGCATTAACTTGAAATTCAAATTCCACTGCTGTGGAAGGCTTTGTTGTTTTTAGGGATAGAGAAAAGGAACATCTGTATATGGGGTACCAAGCAGATTCTGCTTACATATAAATACAAATAAAAAAGTAAGAAGAAACTTGTATCACAATATAACAGAAGGCTTACTACTAAATCTTGGATTAGAAGTTATTTATCTCATGATGCAGGAATCCTGGCAGTGGTAAATATATTCCTTAATGTTGATTTAGAAAATTATTTTTGATGCAAGCATGTGTAGTGCCTTTATTTAAAAGTGGCTACAATCTTTTAACGGTAGTATTACTGCCAGGAAAATCTGTATCACCCACAAGAAGCGGCTAATGTGTTACGGGTTTTTTAAATTGCTAGTAACATTAATACAAATGCTGAATGCTGTGGTCCTGAAAATTTCTATTCATTTTTAAAAAGAAAAATGCCAAGGAAACCTCAAACAGTAAAAGTCCTAACATGCAATATAGTATTCTCTAGACTGCTTTAAAGAGAGGTGGACTGTATTGGTATTAGGCACAACTGTTAATGTGATAAACATATTACCATCTGTGCTGATGCTACCTGGAAAAAGCCCTGTTGTTTCCAAATGATCTGATGGTGCCAATGCACACTCCTGGGAGCTGTGATAAAGACTCTCATACAAGTTGTGAGAGTGTGAGGTGAAGACAACTAATCTCAATTTCTAAGGCTGTTTGCAAAAACTCCTGAGGAAAAAATCAGCCCCAAACCCACAACTTCTCTCTTCCTGAGACTTGTGTATCAGAGGCTACAACTAAAATGTGTGGATGTTCTTCTGAAATGGTTTCACCTCATCCAGACTGCAGTCCTACTGTGCTAGGTCTGCTACAAATTCCAATTAATGCTAACATTTCATGGTTGTTTGCTCTTACAGAGTGGGGTTGCCTTGAAAACTGACCTAAGTGCCAATGGGCTGAATGCAGGCTGTCCTCGCAGACTGGCACCTACTGCCACCATCTTTGTCAGTATTCCCAGCTTCTTGGCCACTGCTGGCCACAGGGAGCACTTAAACAGCTGCAACAGCTTGTGCAGATTTGGCTGTGGATTTGTTTGTAGTGTTGGGTTAACAGCTGGACTTGATGATCTTAGAGGGCTTTTCCAACCTTAACGATTCTGTGATTCTATGGAATACAAGCAAAAGGGGGTGCATAGTTGCACTGGAGATATGTAACTCAAGGTGAAAGACGGAAGAGATCAAATTACTGAAAGTTGTTTCAGTAGCTTTTATCTGCTGAGATACTGAGCCCAGGCTGCTCAGGAGTCCAGTGACTGAACACATGCCCCCCGTTCTGACCTGGGGAAGCAGCCAGTATTTCAAAATAGATTTGAAACAATTTTGTTGAGTTGTGACTGTGGAGCAAGTATTGATGGTCCAAACAATTTTTCAAATCGCCATTCAGGTCACAACTGTAAATTGAAGAAAGGTTCCAGTCTCTGAAGCCTTGCTCACCTTTGGCTTCAAACTGCTCTAAAGCTAATGGCCAGAACCATGCTGGAAAATGGTCCATTTGTTTGGCATGTTGTAAATAAGATTGTTAGCACATAGTGTATAATGTTATGATTGCATCCTACCTCTCACTCAAAGTCTTTGTGATTACTGAGCTGGTAGAATTGGGTTTTTGCCTGGTTTTGGGTCTGCTTTGGTTGTTTGCTTTTCTTTTCCCCCTGTGCAATGTACATATTTCTTGTACAGAAATTCTGGAAGATGTAGGGAATGGGAAACTTTGGCAGAATTTCACTTTAAAAATAATCCTAAATCAGAGCAAAAGACTAAAGAAGTACTGGCAGCCTTAATGTCTTTTTCAACTACTGGTCATGAATATAATTTAAAAACATACTATTTGAGTTAATATAGCAAACTGTGTGAGAATGTTGATGTTTGTCTTTAAGATAACAATTTGCATTGGATTTTTAGTGTTCATTAGCATCATGTGATACTGTACATAGTTAGCCATGAACTTCTGCAAAGTGTTCAGCAGAATGAATTGAATAGTTTGAAGTCAGTGAAATGATTCTGGACTGAGCACAGAGCATAAATACGTGTTTCAAGTCTACAGATGTGTTTTGTGCATGAATGTGTTAATAGTTACATGTAGCCTCAGTAGAAGTATTGGGTAACACAAATGTGGCTTGGGCTAGGAATATGTGACTCTAAAACCTTCAATCTTGTCTTTAAAATGTAGCTTATTTCTCATGTCACGGAAGGAAACAGTCCTGCTCAACTCAGAGAAAAGGCAGTGGCCTCCTTTGCAGATGTGGGATGGGTTGCTGAAGAAGAAGGTGAAGTCTCTACAAGGCTCAGGTATGTTTCTGAAATTTTCTCTCTGAACGTCTGAACTGAGAGGAAGAAACCTCACTTCTCTCCAGTGAGAATCTACTGTTCATTACAATTAACAGAGAGCACTTGAATGCTGAGAGAAGAGACAGAGGTAGGGTCTGGAAAATAAGTAGTAGAGGTTAGTCTAATAGGATTATGAAAGCAGGACTGGTTTGAAAACATACAGGAGATTGGCTGTATACAAGGAAGACTCTGGATTTTATTTATTTATGTATTGCAAAGAACTGCAGACAATAGCTTGAAGTAATAAAAATGTCTTCTGTGCTATGGCACAATTGCTAGCAGTGATTCTCCAGTTCTCCTGAGATGGTCATTACCATGGGACAGTGAACTGTACAGCTTCCTCATTAGCAGCAATGGTCATTCTGGCAATCCAGTAATTGGCATGTTGTTTTTCACCTTTCTGGTTAAGGCTCTGCAGACTAATAAGTACAATTTAAAAACTGTGGTTTGTGTTTTTCATCTTTAATCTTCATAACAAAAACTGGCAGGGAAGCATGTGAGCACCTATGTCCAGAATGATGGGATAGGTACTGTTGGGTTGGACCAAGGGTTCCCACACAGCACTGTCACTACATGAGACAGGTTGGCTGAAGGGATGAAGTTCTCTGTTCCATCCTACTCAGATTTCTGCTCAGACTATCCAGAAACAAAAGTACAGTTCTGTAGTGCAGAGGAGGTTTTTCTTCTAAACAAACTAATCTTTCAGAGAAGGGCACAGATTGTTGGCTTCAGAGATTACAGGAGGATACTTTTCTTAATTTGAAAACATAAAATAGGTTAGTAATGACCTAGATGCCCTCCAACATGACTTGCTACAGTGAAGCTTTGCATAACAAACATTCTGGCACTGCCACATTAATTTCACAAACTCAGAGGGGAGTCACAGAAATCAGCACTTGTTTGGGAAACACTATTCCTGAAGTCTGATACGAAGGAAATTAACTGTCCGATACTACTTTTGTTTGCACAGAAGCATTTTGTTTAAGGATTGAACTGTAAAGCTATTACATTTAATGGAGACAACAGGGAGAATGGCTCTTTGATGCTTCAAAGAACCTATTACAAAAGATGTAGGACTGCATATTTGCTGCACCGTCTGCATGGGAAGGGGAGAGCAGGGACAGATGGATGTGGGATGGGACTAAAATAATCCTGCAGATATATAGTGACCTTAAGGCAAACAGCTTATGAGGGAGCATGGTAAGTGAATTACTTAGCAAATATGAGTATTTCAGTGTGCACTGTTTATTACATATGTGCACAGTATTAGTAATGGAGCTGGTATGCATTAGGTGTTTTCCAGGCATTTGAAATTCTCTGTTTCGACAGGATCACATAGGTGTTACTGTTAAATATTTATTCACTGTATAATTCAGTAAACAGTCTTGCAGACATAGTTTTTTTCTGTGAATACAGTTTATATAGGAAGCAACTAAATGACAAATCATTTTTCCTCTACCCCTAGTCAGAGCAGTAGTGACAACTCAGGCATAATATTTTTCCACAGTGTTAGATTCCAATCAAGACATCTTCTTAAAACACTGTTACTGCTCTGAGCAGAAAATACCTTTGTTATTTAGCTATTCTGCTCCTTTAAAGAGTTTCTAGGGAGGTGGCTGCTGTAGGAGGTATCCTGTTCTCAGCTTTAGTTGCTCTCTGTTCTTGTCTAGATAACAACACCTGAATTTTATCATCCTTGATAATATTCAGTTCTCCTTGATCAAATTTCTGCAAGATATGCTGATGTTTTTTGTCATTGTCATGGGAGACTTAAATGTGTACCTAATCCTGGTTTGAGGTGGTCAGAGCACAGGGCTCATTCTAGCCTTAAATCTTGGCTCTTGCTTTAGGTCTAGCACAGCTGTGGATCTAACATGATGAGCACCCATAGTAGCTTAATCCATGCGTCCAGAGTGAGGGGGCACTTGGGCTGTGTCTGGAGCCATTCTACCCGTTTCAAAAAGTGCCTTTACCAGCCCTTATTCTCAGTCTTGTGTTTAAATGAACAATGGAATCCTGGCATGCCTGAGAAGTTTTGGGAATGATGTTAAGGAAGATTCAAGAGTCAAGTATGTGTCGTATTTTGCATTTTAATGCTTATGATAATCTGTTGTCATCAGTCCTTATCAATTCTACTTATAAAATCATAGAATAGCTTGCATTGGAAGGAACCTTTAAAAGCTGTCTAGTCCAAGCCCCTTGCAATGAGCAGGGACATCTTTAACTCAGTCAGGTTGCTCAGATACTTGAGATAAACGGTTTTAAAATGTTGGTGTCTTTGTAAGGGTTTATCCGACTTGTTTGAGCAGATGCTCAATAATGCCTCAATGTTTAACATGGCTTGAGCTTTAATGGGTATTAAGGGAAGGCAAGAGAGTTACATTTTCTTGTGAGAAGTGGAGGAAAGGTCATGGACTCTTTAAAACTGTATGTAGTTTTATTCTCTATAGTTCAAATTATTGTGTTAGAAAACTAGATATAAGACCCTTTCCCATCTGCTGACAGCAGTCTCTACATCACTAAGCCATTTCATGTACTCCATATTTCCCAATGCTGCTAAAACTGGGGATTGTGCCTTCAGAAGTCCAAAAAGTATAAAAAAAAATCTTGTGGAACTAAGAAACTCCTCCTTCTTCAAAGGAATCAACTGCAAGTGACTATTTGCAGCCCACAGAGGAAAAATGGTAATATTTAAGGGAAGAAAAATTAAATCTTAAATAAAATATGCAGTATGTTTGAAGCAGAGAAATAGCTTGGGATAAGGGGGAATGTGTTCCATTTTTTTCTTCTGAAATCAAGGATTCATCAAGCAAACAGAAAGGATGTAAAGTTCTTATTTATTTTGAGCTATTTAAGGTCTAGATGGAAGAGATTTGTATAAAGACAATTTTTAAGTCAGGTCTTCAACTTGTACCCCCTGGTTTGTAGCTAATATTGCTTTAGTTTTTATCTATTTCAAAGCCTTTAAAATGTGTTGTGATATTTTTGTTACAGGTCAGAAGTTTGGTCAAAAACAACACAGCCTCCTTCAGGCGAAGCACATCATCCCAGGATGTCCCCACGCAGACAGATGTCCTTGCAAAGCCCATCAGAAGAGGAATCAGTGCCCAGGAGTGCAGTGATGGCAAATGAAGAAGCGCTGCAGAAGATCAGTGCTCTAGAAAATGAACTGGCCACTTTAAGAGCACAAATAGCCAAAATTGTAACCTTGCAAGAACAGCAGAACTTGGCAACAGGTATGAAATTTGCTGTATTCTTAGCAAAAATTAGTTAATGAATGTGTCCCTTTTATAATTAATACTGTGTTAATTCTCTTTCATGAGATACTGCAACACCAAGCACTTCTCCATATTGTTTTGGTTAGTTTGGCACACTAACCAAGGAGTACAGTATAGGTCTTGAAGACAAGTGACTTGCCAGATTTTTTAGTGTTCCTAAAGTCTTCATGTTTGTCTGTAAATCTGCCAGAGTTCTGAATCTGAGAATGAGTAAAGAACTATTAAACAGCTTTCAGAGCAAAGCTCATGATAAACATGATGGCTTAAACTAAACTAAAAGAATGTTACTTAATTACTAACATTGAAGTCTTTTCATTCAGTAAGGAAATAGGCTCTCTGATATCATTAAGTATTCATACAAGATGCTAATTATGCTTTTGGAATATGTAATATACATCTCAAGTAACAGAAAAGGCAATTAATTGTTTACTGCAGTCATCTCTGGGACCAGACACATTGTCCATATGGAACCAAAAGTGGTGCACTGTTTCTGGTAGTAAACAGAATAACTCTCTTCCTGAATTTCTTTCTCTTCTTTCCCTCACCTTTGACTCCTTTCAGTTTTAAGTCTTCAAAGATTAGCAGGGGATGGCCCTTGTCAACTGCAGATGACAGACATTCGGTTGTCGCTCTTTCCTAAGGTCACTTAACAAGTACAGCATTGCCTATGTTTGTGTATAAAATCATATTCTGATTTTTCAGATGCTCGTTTAGCTGTGAACTGATAGCAGTTACTTTATTTTTCCTGAACTGCTCATATTCAAAACCATGAAATAGTTTTAAGAATCACCTGCTTTCACTCTTGAATTTTAATTATGGGGGAGTAGAGGTGTGTGAAATAACTACCAACTTATTTTTAATTTTTTCCCCTTACCTCTATTTATTAAGGAAATTAAATTTTTATCATCTTTACCTCCCTCTTCTGGTAGAACGTGGTAATAACGTGGTAATGTGTGTTTGCCTACAGGTACACAGAGTAGACTCCTCTGTATTATCTCTATGAATACCTTTACCCACTTTATACTCCAAGCCTCAAAACTCCCGTTAATCTGATTTTTCTCACTTTTTTTAAAGGTGCAGTTGAGCAGAGGTTTCTTCATTTATTTGTCAGGTTATTACTGCTATTATATTTATAACACAAATTTTTACGTGAAGCGTACATAGAACTCGAAATCAAGATTATTGTAAGAACATCTATGTTCAGACAGATGAGTAGCTGACCTGAAAATCCTCAGCCCCAGGCAGCTGGAATAATCTTCAATTTAAGCACTGTGAGCTCTGAAATTGAAATTTTAAAATCTTGTATGGTAATTTCTTATTTGTGATGACAAGTAGGAAGAAACAATGCTCCTGTGGCAGGCTGAGACTTCCAACTCAGTACCTGCCTCTGAGAAGTGAAATACTGGTAACATTAGGGGCAGAACATAACTAAAAGATGTGGCATCCATCCCATTGCAGTAAAGACACGAATGCTCCTAGAATTAGACCTGAAATTTCAAATGCTTCTCACTCTTCAAGAAGGGTTTTTAATGTGGCTTTTTAGCTGAGTCTGCTTAGATGATTTGGGAATGAAGAAGTTATGTGGCAATCTAAAGGTGGCGGAGGAGAGGCAAGTGAAGTTACTACCGTGATACTCTTACTGAGCATTTGTGACACGTGGAGTTAAAAGTAAACTGACATGTAATGCATGTTTCCTTTGTAGTTGGGTCAAGTCCAGTTGTTGCAGCTGCTGTCCCTGTTCCATCTCTGCCACCCCCACCTCCTCCTCCTCCTCTGCCGCCACCCCCTCCATCGGGTTTGCAGCAGAATAAGTCTGCGATTGATCTCATTAAAGAGAGGAAAAAGAAAAAAATGAACGCTGGCCAGAATGTGGTGGAAAATGGGCCAAAGCAGCCTGAAGTACCAAACATGCTAGAAATTCTCAAAGACATGAACAACGTGAAACTACGCGCCGTGAAAAGGTAATAAATATAAATATCAATGTACCAAGATTTGCATTGATGATTTGTTTTTATGACTTGAAACTATTTTGGGGCGACACAGATGCTGATGCCTTTTTCTTTTGAATTTTCTTTTCTAGATCCTCAAAAGATACAAAATCTAAAGTGTGTGACCCTGCAGATCCTGCAACATTAATAGCGGAAGCTCTCAAAAAGAAATTTGCTTACCGATACCAAAATGATAGCCAAGGTGAAACAGAAAAAGTGACTCCAAAGACTGAAACAAAGACACAGACTGAGGTAGTGCTGGTGAGTATTGTGATTCTGAGCACACCCTTGGATTAAATTATAGTTGTGCAAACCAACGTATGTCTTTCTGCCAATATATGTAAATACGATACGCTAGCATCCCTGTCCACAAAAAACAGTGAAGTACTGCTGATACGCCAGGACTTTTGGCAATCATAAGTTTTTAGTGTCAAGTCTTAGGACTGTGTACTGTCTTGGCCCTAGGTTTAAAACGTCCTGATACAGTTTTGGTATTTTTCTAAGACAATAATGTATTATGTTGCCACAAGCCTCTGATATTCAGGAAACACCATTGCTAAGGGCTCACACTGAATCCAGTCTGAACTGAGTTTGCCTGTTACTACCACCCTTAACCATTCAGATGGTGCAGGTGAAACTTTGAAGCAAGATCCTGAAACATATCAGACATTCCTAGGAATTCAGAAAACAAATTGTTCAGAATGCCTGCTGGAACTTGGTTCTTGGTATACGGAGTAGCAGTGAACATTCAAGATACAAGTCTCTAGCAATGTATACTTACTTAGAAACCAGCCTGGTATAGATAATTTTTTTTTTAATACGCAATCCTTGAAGCCTTGTGCTATGTATGGAACCAGAGAAGAAGACTAATTTTCTCAATTGAGAAAATGCACATAAAACTCTAAAAGCTGGCTACACTGTGAATTAGGATTTAAGGAACATAACATTCACAAGCCACAAATCTCAGGACTTTTGAGTACTTCAGCAAATTTTGGCCTCTGATGGTATATTTCTGTAATGTTCAGGCTGTTCTTCTCAACTAAAAGGCCAGATGTTTCCCAAGAATTTCCTCAGCATCTCTGGTGCATTAAGGAAAAGGATACAAGTTGGCAATGTTTTATTGACACAGGGCTTTTCACAACTTTCCAGTTTTGAAATTTACAGTCCACCTTTTGAAGTTAAGGATCATCAAGCCCTTCAAGAATTAAGATAATTGAAGGTTTTTATTAAATGCTAGACTGTTGAGCCATAATGAGCTAATAAAATCTGTCCATCAGTTACTCACCAGTATCTAACTTTGTTCTGGTATCTTTGTATGGCAGTTTTGAAAAGGACTTGCACAGAAATGCAGGGTAGAGTAAGAACAGAAGTACTGTTAAACTGCTGCTAGAGCAGTTGGCTGTCAACATGTAAAGATAACTGCATTGTATCTCCTTATTTTACTGTGGTAGAGTGAACTCTCAGTCCTGCTGCAGCAGCTCGTTAGCTCCCTCCTCTGAGCGATTTCAGCTATTGCTGACACAAGTTTCCCTTTACTTTGTAAAATCCACATGCAGAGAAGCAGGGTGATAAAGGAAATTATCTCTGCCCAAGTTCTGCTTTTACTACTTGGATAGAGAGTAGTTCAACAAGGGCTCTGTTGGAAGCAATCTGAATGTGTTTCTGGTTTTCTTTCCAGTTTGGACCACACATGCTGAAGTCTACAGGAAAAATGAAGACTTTAATTGAAAAATCTTAAGATTATTATGCAAAAGACTGTTAAGCTGCTTTGTGTAAAATATTTTATGTTGAAAATAGCACTAGTACTGAGAGGTCTCTTTCTTACAGCACAGAAAGACCCAATGTGAAATGTAGAAATGAGGCACTAAACATGTTTGTATGTATGTGATTTATCAGGGGGAATAAATTGGACCATTATACTCAGGTATTAATTTTGTATTCAAGCCTGGCTTTCCAATCAGATTTATGTGATGGGTTTAGTTTATTAACACTAAGTTATATATACAACATTCTTTGTGCATAACTGACCACCTTAAAAATTTGTGTATATGTTATTAATGATGGTGATACACCCTTAATTTAATACCAGTTTTATGTGAGCTCTACCTATAATTTGCACTAAGATGTGTAATTTGATACTGAAATCTTCATGTGGAAGTCTTTCTTTTAAACTTAAATTGAGCAAATTTTTAGCCCAAAGAAAACCTGGAGGCACTCTGATTCTTACTGAACAAAGTGAAAACTTGAACCTGCTGCAGAGGTCAGTCAAGTTTTAGAGTGGCACATTTTTGTGCAGCAGTTTTTGGTTGTTTCACCTGAGCTTGCAAGGGTAAGAGAGTAAAACCTGCATCATCCTGTGGCCATTATAAAGAGTAAAATCATGCTGTGGAAGCCTCTGTGAATAGCTAGTCGACAGAATTTGACATAGTCAGTAGATAGCAGCAGAGTAACATAATAAGAGTATGTGTTAATTAGTGTAAAGCGGTGTAGGTAAGAAAAGAAAGTACTTGCAGGTTGCCAAAAGCAGCTCATCTCTGCTGCTCTAAGAGATGCTCATGGACATCGTCTCCCCAGCTGTCTTGGCTCCCTGGCTATGTTTCTGGCAGATGGGGCTTGCACAAGCCCTCGTGGCCCCATTTGCAGGGAAGAGATGGGATAAGCTGTTGCCCACAACCCATTTTCCAGGGGAAGCCCTTCTGGGGCCTTCACGCAGCACCTATTTCCTGCCGGACCTGTACCAACCACCTGAGCTCATCTCCAGCCACAGGTGTAGAAAGACTCAAGCTAAAAGTACAAGTCAGGGTGAAAAAAGCTGTTCAGGAACCAGGAGCTGCAGTTTAGCTGCACACTGAAACAAAGCTATGGTTTGCTCTCACCATGGGTGAGCATTGAAAAAGCTGATCCTGGCTACTGGGACAAGTCCAATTGCCTCTGGGAGCTTCAGTTTTCTAGGAAAATAAAAAAGCAGAACTTCTTTAATAAAGACAGCTGAATGGCTCTGACAAGGTTACTGAAGATGGAGAAGCTTTGCTGCTTATAATTGGAATGTAGATTGTACATGGATGAGCTTTGTTTTGTGGTGGGGAACTTGAAATAGTGTTAATATGTACACAACATAACTTCCCTCCAAAGTGCTCTGCCATCAGTCATACTGATAGATCATTCAATCCTTGAGTTCTCTTAAGTGCCTTTAAAACACCTTTGTGAAAGTTAAGTTTGGTTTTAAGTTTTGTATTTTATGCTCTATTGCCACTATATAAAATTAAAAGCAGATAAAATGAACATGGCATATTTGAGTTGTGGTACTCTACCAACGATAGCAGCCACAATAAGGTAAGTTTACATTCAGTTACAGGGACTATAAAGCAGTGTAGTGACAACCTCCTTGGATCTCATCCAGGGCTGATTTGCTCACCTTGCTGTGCAGCAGGAGTAACAGTAGGGTTGGTTGTAGAAGAGCCCCTCGCTGTTAAATCAGTTGTATGCTGGTTAAACAAACAAACAAATAAAAACAGTTCTCAAGAACCAGTGAGAAGTTTATGCCTCACCACAAAGATAGCAGGAAGGTACTTGTTCAACAACCTCTCCATGCCCTGGTATACTCAGTTCCTCTGGCAGTCCACTTAAATCACTAATTTGTAAAATTCTGGATACCACTTGACCTATTAAACCAGGCTAAAGCACGAGAAATGCCCACACCAGCCACTGCCCATCTGAACTGGGGTATCCAGCACCAGAAATGGGGTGAGCTTTAGGGGTGACGTAAAATTACTGCAAAAGAAATGTCATCTGTACAAGAAAATAAAATAATAGTCACCATCAAATAACTTACCTTATACTGTACTTTAATTTTTATTTTCAGATTAAATTACACACAATGCCACTGCCTATGGAAAAACATCTCAAGTGCTCAAACTAAGGCCATCCATGGAGGCTGCTCTTTAAACGAAGTTCATTTTTTACAAACGTGTCACAGAAGGCATCATCAGATACTGATTTTAGTGGTCATTTTGAAAATAGTTGCAGGCTTGACATGTTTCATTCAAAAAGGTCCAAGGGGAATCAGTACTCTTCCACATTCAAGCCAGTTAAATATTTCTCTGTAGTAAGTTTCTCCGCAGTTTCTCTGTAGCAATTTACACACAGTCCTTACCCCTCTGTGTTCTCCCAGTTTTAAACACCCTTTCAAAGGCAACCTGTTAAAAAAGGCTCTTCTGTTCCTGCAAGTTGCAACCACAGCTCATTGTCCCACCTGATCCTTCTCTGTTGGAGTCAGACAACAGCAAGAACTTGCACTGACAGGGAAGGAAGGAAGTTCACACAGGCTCAAAAGAATGGTTTCATTAGAAATTTATTTCTTTAAACATGGCCACTTTGAGATTAATGATACTACTTCAGGGAACATGAAAGAATAATAAACAGTTTTAGAAGGGAAACAATCAGGTAAGTCAGGATTTGCTTTTCAAACAATAAAAGGCCAAGCTCCAAGAGGCAATAAATTTTGGCATAAGAGGACTAGTATTTTCAAATCCAAAAGTTGGCTTAGTTTTACAGTGGAAGCTGACTGCAACCTTAGCTACCTTTCCATAACACTGGACTCAGTTATAACTTAAATGTACAGGAGCATAATGTGAAAAGATTTTGTTTTATTAATTAAGAGTTAACAGCAACAGGCACATATTAAAATGAATATGGCAAAGCCTTTACAAATGGCTTTACGCTGAAGCTCTCTTCCAAAAATGGCTGTTGCAACAAACTGTAAACAGAATTAATAAACAGTCTTTTACAATAATAACAGGGAAATACAAATGAACTAAAAGAAAGCACCAGTTTCTCAAACTAGATTACAGTTGTGCTTACTGTACTTAAAACAATGTAAAACAAATTACAAAAATGGAATGTTTTAAGTTGAAAATTAGTCCTTTAATTTTGTCCTAAAAAACATTTTCTCCTTTTCCCATCAAAAACCCATCAGTGGGTAATGTTTCAGTAGAGGGAGGAATACGTAAACAATGCACTTTTTTTTTTCTTTTTTTTTTCAAATCAAAAACAAATTTGGTCACTTAGCTTTGTGCATAGTTTAAGGCATCTGTAGCAATTTGTTACAGTTTCCTCCCCAGTGTGGCTGTTCATGAAATTGTCACATTCTAAACGAATAAATTAAAACAAAACAAAGAAAAAGAAAAAATGTTGCCGTTCAAACCCTTCCCCCAAGCCCTCCCGCCCTCCCCCATCCCAAACGTACTCACACACCCACACATACACACACGCTGCAGCGAAAGGGGCATTTGTACCCTTGTTCTGAAGGACACGCTTCCCATCCCACTTTATTTCAGATTGGCAAATACCCTGAGCTGATTATGGTGTTTAGACATTCCACCTTTTTCTTGCATGTGCAGTTCAAGTGTACAATAGTGAGAACAACATGCGATGTTCCCACTGCAGAATCGCAATGCAGTTCGGACGCTCCCCCCCCCCCCCCTCCCCC